>JBBPCZ010000156.1:21093642-21126438 GCA_037974445.1 Brycinus macrolepidotus | reverse complement strand
TAGATCTTTAAGTCCATCTCATGAAAAATGGGAGCAAAAACAAAAGTGTTGCGTTTATATTTTTGTTGAGTGTAAATTAAAAACTAAATAAATAAATTAGTTAAAATAAAATAACTACATGCAAGACTAGTGTTTCCCATTGTGCCACAGTGATATACTGTCATAGTGTTGTGATGTGTCCCAGTGTATTACAGTACGTATGTGTCCCACTGTGTCCCAGTGTTTTTGTGTGTCTCAATGTGTCCTAGTGTGTCCCAGTGTGTTGTGGTGTGTTGTAGTGTGTCCCAGTGTGTTGTAGTGTGTCCCAGTGTGTTGTAGTGTGTCCCAGTGTGTTGTAGTGTGTCTCGATGTGTCCCACTGTGTTGTAGTGTGTCTCAGTGTGTTGTAGTGTGTCCCAGTGTGTTGTAGTGTGTCTCGGTGTGTCCCACTGTGTTGTAGTGTGTCTCAGTGTGTTGTAGTGTGTCCCAGTGTGTTGTAGTGTGTCCCAGTGTGTTGTAGTGTGTCTCAGTGTGTCCCAGTGTGTCCCACTGTGTTGTAGTGTGTCTCAGTGTGTCCCAGTGTGTCCCACTGTGTCGTAGTGTGTCTCAGTGTGTTGTAGTGTGTCCCACTGTGTTGTAGTGTGTCCCAGTGTGTTGCATTGCATCCCAGTGTGTCCCAGTGTGTCCCACTGTGTTGTAGTGTGTCCCAGTGTGTTGCAGTTTATCCCAGTGTTTCCCAGGGTGTTGCATATTGTCTCAGTGTCTCCTAGTGTGTTGCAGTGTGTCCCAGTGTTTTGTGTTACATTGTGTCTCAGTGATTCCCAGTATGTGTCATTGTGTTTCAGTGTGTTGCAGTGTGTGTTGCAGTGTGTGTGAGTGTGTCAGGTTTTGGAGAGACAACTGTAGATGTGGACAGGCTGGATGGACCGTGGTGGTCAGAAGATAATCGAATGTGAAAATAATCTCCCCACAGAGGCGGCAGGAATTATTTGATTCTCTCACATTACATAGACACTTCAAGGGGGTTGGGTTGTGAAGGGGGGGGACACCCCCCCCCCACACACACACACACACACTCTTTGCATGTTCATGGAATCATTTGACCGTACATGTGGCTAGTATTGTAGGGAAGTTAATTGCCACCAATTAAAATGATAGTGCATTTTGTACAGAGTACTTTTTGTTTTATTTTTGTTTTTGACTGTATTGTTCTTGTCTTGGCGTCTCTGTGTGTCTGTGCAGTCATAACATAAGCAATTTCCTCTGGGATCGATAAAGTTTTCTGATTCTGATGTCATTACTTGATGCAAATTCATGTCTTCTTTGTGTTTCTTTGAATTGCTCACCCTCTTGAGAATCTAAAAAAGGAACAATCTACACCTTCTTGCTTCCTCCTGCTCCTGGGGAATTATACTTTTGAGTCTTGGTTAATCTTAGTGATTCTTCTTCTTCTTCATGTTTTTAGAGAGTTCTCCGGCTGAGTTTTGGTTCTTCCTGATGCTTCTTCCTCATGGTCTAATAGAGTCACTCCTTTGGGGTCACAGTTCAGTGTTACTTTTTTATGCTTTTATGGAGTTTTTCTTGAGTCTTGGCTCTCCTCAGTGGTTCTTTTTCGTGCTCTCTGGGAGCCCGTCCTTTTGAGTCCTTGGTCAAAGCCAAGGCATTAAGACCCCTCTAGGCTTCACTGGAGAGTGCAGTTAGGATACACATAGGGCACGTTTACAAAGTAGACTCAAACAGAGGCAGAGAGATCAAACAGACGAAAGATCCAGGAGATAAACCAGTGACGGATGGGGAAGAGAGTACCAGAAAACTGTCAGAAAAAATTCTGGTGGACATTTTCACACAGTTCCTTCCAGGTTTGTCTGAGACGTTTCTCATCTAGTCCACATAAAACCTATTTCTGAATGGCTGGACCTGCTGAGAACCTTTTAAAAAGGAGGAATTTACAGCACTGGTTCCGTGTCACAGCACCTGAAGACGAATGCACATGACCTGAAGCAGAGTGCATGTGCTGGTTCAGGGTATGTTTGTCCCTGCTGCATCTGTTTAATGCTCTCTTTCCTTCTGGCAGGCCTTTACTGTCCCATAACAGCTCAAGCTGGACTTCAGAGAAAGAAAAAATATGTATGGACGGACTGTACACTACCACTGTGTGTGTATGTGTGTGTGTACATGTGTGTGTGTTTGTGTTGGTGTGGGTGTGCGAGAGAGGGAGTTATTTAAGCAGCTGCACATGGACGAGTCCCGCTCCCCGGGGCCAAACACTGTGTTTCTGAATCCTGAGCAAGATGAAGATGAAGAAGAAATCTGCTCTGCTTGTTCGGAACAGTGGGTGAACATTAAACTGGTGTTTTCATGGTGCTTAAAGAACCTTGGCCTTGAGTTCTGACCCAGCTACTGCCATCGTGCCATTAAGACAAGATGTTAAAGATGTTTCCTTAGAAGACTTAGCTAAGACTGCTGGAATTCAACATGAATTGAAGCTTCAATGAAAAGAGTGGAGAAACTGTGTGGAAAGAGTAGATTCCAAGATTTCAGTCCAAACCACATTAGCGTGTGTGAAGAGAAGAGGAAATATTTTATTATGATCTGAATTTAGGGGAAAGTTGTTGTCATGATTACAGTCTTGATTTATGGGAAGAAAAGACAAACCCTCCTTTAGACCTGTCAAACCTCCCATTTTTTTTCTAGGTTTCTCCCGTAGCCTTCTGTCCTGGTGTCCTCCCATTTTAATATTTTTCTATCAATCTCATGTTTTTAACCTTTCATGTTAGGCCTACATAACTGATCAGTCCCTGTAGAGACTTAATGTTCTTGCTATACCTCCCTCCGGTACAACAGGTGGCAGTATGTAGGATTAGTTACATCCACCGTTGCCAACTTAGAAACTTAAGGTACTTCTCTACAAATAAACAGGAACTGTGCTGTACCCAAATTGTAATGCGATGGCACAGAAGTTGTAGCACGATTTGATTTTCCACTGTATCTGTTAGCCTGGGAACAGTGTTTCTGATGCATTGGCAATGCAGTTCTCTCCACACAGTTTATGGCCGGTCGTCCCAAAACCTTGTCCATGGAGTCGAACCAGTGGAAAGGTTTTCTGTCAGAGTCTTATTAGTGATGTCCTGGTACACCTTTGCGTTTCTCACAGTGTTCGATAAACTCCCACTTCCATATTTATCTTCAGCCCAAATAGAAAGTAGTGCTTGTACTTTGTCAGCTTCCCAGCCATTAGTTTGTATCTCCATTGTTTTTTTTGTTTTTTGTTTTTGTGCAGTCAGTAAAAAATAAGTCTGTCTGCTGTCATGACAACATTTCATCCAATCAAAAAGCAGTGACGCAGTCAGCTCGGCTGTGGCCCACTTCTGGCCCTGCCATTGAGCAGAGCCGTGTCAGCACGGGTAAGGCTCAGGAACAGCTCACCTTATTTGAAATGGAAAAACATTTGTTCGCGGAACGGCCCGGTTTGTTGTGCCAAAAGTGCCTATGTGACCCAGTTGACAATTGGAAACCTCCACCCTCAAACTCTAATCAACCAGTTGACAAATAACCTTACCCCACGGTCAACAAATGGAACTGGAAGGCCCAGGGTGGGTTGCCAGAATATCTCCCTGACAGTGTTGACAAGTATGCCCTCCATCCTTGCCATGTTTTTGTCATTTTTTGACCTTAAAACAAACAGGAAAAAGCTCTGAATGTATATCTAATTTGATTTGCTTGGTAACCTTCTGTGTAATTAAATAAAATTACAGCAAAATGAAGGTAATATCTCTTGACTCCCCAAGTTGTCCCAGGTGGCGTGGACAGTTGGCTAAAAAGCAACACCAGCTGGCTATTTGCACAGTGTAGAGTGACGTATTTCCCCTTTTCAAACATGTATGTTTCCTTCCAACCTTCGCATTGGTGGTTATCTCCCCGTTTTCGTTGCTTCTTTGTTACATTTTAAACCACCACATACATAGTTTTCTTTGTGTTCGGTATTCATTTATGTATTTAGTGTGTAGACTCTTTGTAGCAATTTCAGATTCAGGATACAGGGGGAACATAACACAACACATATATTTCTTGGATAATTACTTAGAAAAATGCTACTTTGGTAACACTTTACTGAATTCATAAGGTTTGACAACTGCATGACCTAAACCTCCACGAACATTAATGAAGGCTTATTCTAACACGGCCATAAAGGCTGCTGTAGTCTATTTTGCTGTCATTTACTGTTATTACCACTGACACTCATTGTATTAAAACTTAAGTCCAATGTGTACCTGTATATATATTCACGGTGCTCATACATAAATATATCCACTATGTACATATATACATACATATATTCAATGTGTACATACATACATATACTTCTTTAGGTTTATATATGCATAAATATTTTTTGCATACACACAAATCTCCATATTTATATTTTTGTACTATTTGTATAGTGTACTTTTGATATTGTACTGTTGTGTTGCATAGGTTTTATTTTATTCTATTGTTTTTGCTGGTCTTACCTTCATACTGTCCATTTTCTGCCGTAACAATGCAAATTTCCCGCTTGTGGGACTAATAAAGGTTTATCTTGTCTTATTTCTTTATCTTGTCATGAAAGGTTTATGTATGTCTTGTAGCCTTATGTATACTGGCCTTCAGTGAAGTCTTCTAGAAACACCATCACATTACAAAGTGGTTTAAAGGGAGAACTGTGGTTCGGTTACAATACCACAGCTCCTACAGCTGGCTAAATGTTAAGAAAGTTGGCATTTCCTGTGCAGATGTGCTGCAAGTACTCTTACAATATAGTGTTGACACCTCCTGTCACAGTCACGTTACAGCAGTTCACACCAATACACGTGTAATTCCAAGAGAAAATATTGAGATACACATATGCAATTAGAGAAGCATCCATCTGTAACAGAGAATATATTACCAGCAGTTATATTGATGTCAATGTGTTGTTAATGTGTAGTTATAATTGATACTGGATGTAAAGCCTGACCAGCAGTGCCTC
Organism: Brycinus macrolepidotus; assembly: GCA_037974445.1. Lineage (NCBI taxonomy): Eukaryota > Metazoa > Chordata > Actinopteri > Characiformes > Alestidae > Brycinus > Brycinus macrolepidotus. Next base: position 21,121,452 of record JBBPCZ010000156.1, on the reverse strand, counting down.
GACAAGAAAGTATGTAGTGGTGTATGGATATACACATGCAGTTATACAACCACACACTGTCTCACACATACACACATGAGCTAAATGTTCCAGATGCAGAAGGTTTAACAATTTCAAATGAGTGGAAGCACAGTATATGACAAATGATCGATTAATGAGGATGAACCGCCCTGAATAAACATCTGCCCTGCCAGCATTTTAAAGCTTTTAACAGACCGACACAGACTAACATATGTGTGCACACACACACACACACACACTGGAAAGGATGTTAAAACATATTAAATCTTCCACAATACTGTATATAAGACTAATACTTTGCTAATACTGCACATGCCAGGGCCCAGCTTGTTTTACACCTCTAACACACGTGAAAGCTACAGCCAGGATTTCTTAGACATAAATAAGTAAATAAATAACTTCTGATACGTTCTTGAACTGATACATTGGGGTGGGGGTGGTGGGGGTTACTCTCTGGTGAGAGTCAGGGGCCAAACCGAAAGCATCCTGTGTTGGCCTTTGGAATTCAAAAGCAAATCTCTACTTAAATCCAAGCTTTTTTTGCATCCTTTAGCAGATTTCGAGTCCTTTTGTTCTCTCATTATTCGCCATTTTCATTCCTTCATCTTTTTGAAGAGCACAGCCAGCTAAATATGTGTCTGTTTGGAGCAAAACAAAATCAAAAAATGGAATTGTTTCTTTGTTTATGAGCCCTTTCTGTTGTGCCCATGTGTTTTGGGTTGTGCTTGGCGGCTGTCTTGTGAATTCCTCCCTGGTACGAGGGGTTACAAAGGCCTAGCTAATGGAAACAGCATCGAAATGTTGCCGGAGGGTCCTGGAGGACAACAGGCTTCCTCGCTGATCACTCCGAGGCGTCGGATTAGAAAATGATGGGCTGCAACTGGGTCCTATAAATGGGACGGTTATAAATCCGCTGCTGTCTTCAACATTACATCTGTTATCACAGTGAGTAAACACTTGCATTGCACCTAGTGAGTGTTAAATCAAAATAATGCATGAAATAAAAAACAGACAAAATGCCACAGAAACCAAGTTTAGGACACTCTACGAGTCTTCATTACTAGATGACACATAGCAAGAATGGCTTTAATTAATGCAAGATTGAATGCAAGTCTAATTCATAAATCACTCTAAATACGAGCATCTACCAAACGGAAATGTACACAAATGCAAACTACATAGACATAGTTTTGTCGCTGAGTTGTCAACTGCGTCAGTTCATAATGCAATACAGTGGCACGACATCAACAACAACATGACATCATGAGTTTCTCACAGAACTAGTTTACTTATATAAACATATACATTACATTGTTGCCTTTTCATTCCAATAAAGCAAGTAAAGCAGTGAACTCTCCTCTACTGTCCACGTATTTGTCCGTCTGTTGGAATAACAATAGATATCATTTACAGATGTTCTGATTTGCTGAGCGCTTTAACCACCACAGTGATGTAAGAACGAATGTTGTGTGTGTACAAAAGGACTGTATGTTTGCAATATGTTGCTGCAGCAATGTCGTTTGATGAGTATGCTTCTGGCTTTGCAGACTTTTACAATTTTCATTTTGTTTAATGGGATGTTCTGTGTTATTTGGTGGAGCTGCAATGAAAACTCTTGAGTCTGGCCTCTACAGGGAACTTTGGCGGTGCTTAAACAGTTCATATCCTAAAACTGGTTCCTTGGAAAAAACATTTGTCTCCACACTGCGACCCCCAATTTGATAATCACTGCCATGTTATGATTACTCTTACTGGTGAGTAGCCAGCTGATGCCACTGTTGCATGCTAATTCGCATTAGTAGATCAGGGTGATTTAACTTGCATGATCATTAAGACATTTCACAACTGATTTTCATTCATTTTCACCCACAAACTGATCAAGTCCTTCAGAGTGGTGAAACGTTTAGATTCTCCTTCACAACGTCCTACTTCTAAGCAGTTAAATGGCACAGATGCTTTAATGCTAACTACAGTGTATGCCCAGAAGTGTATACAATGCTCTGAGTGTCTAAGCATAGACTAAAGGGGTCTAAAGCCCCCCAGGGTTGAGCTGTGGAGTTCTGGAGTGATAGAGCTCCTTTGGGATGAGTGAGAGTGGCGTTTATGATCCAGAACTGGCTCAAGGTTCAAGGTTACTTTATTGTCATTAGGGTTTTGTATACGTACATAGTGGAATGAGACATTTCTCCAAGGGCCACAGTGCAACATACAGTAACATTCAACAAACTGCAATTTACGACAGAAACAATACAATAAATAGACCCAACAACAATGTAACAGTAATGTAATGTAACAGTATAGTATGAACAGGACATAAAACTTCCAGAGTGAGTAGTATTGCACCATAAGTAAGATATTGCACAGGAGGCAGTCAGCAGCACTGAACACAGTGCAAGGAATTCCAGAACCAATACGATAAATAGACAATACAGCAATGAAACTGTATAGTGTGAAGAGGATGTAAATCTGAGACAAAACAATATATAGACAATCCAGCTGTGTAACAGTAGTGTAACAGAACATTCGACATCGGTACCTGACCTCACTCTCGTTGCTGAATGCAATCAAATCCTCACAGCAATGTTCCAAGATCTAGCTGTTACTGAAGCAAAGGGGGACAAACTCCCCTATTAATGCCCTCAATTTCAGAATAAACACTAGACATAATAAATGAATATGGTGTTAGTTCACTCCTGTATCTACTTCATGATGATTAAAGAAAAAAAGAGAACTTTGAGAAGGCATCACCTTCAAGTAACTGGTCTAAAATACAAAAGCTCCCACAAGTGGTCGGATGGGCCAGGATTAACTGCTTCCTTCCCTGCTCCGCTACTGTCACCTCTAATTTAATGCAGGACAGTGCTTCTCTCACTGCGTCCCAACACTTCTGCATTGGAGTGGCTGCGGAGCCAGGCCAGGTGGTTAAGTTAACATGCGGCCCTTCAATGGGCAATTTCCCACATTACTGTAATCAATGAGTTAATAACGGACGGGGTTGAGATGTTTGCCCTGCTCCCAAATAGCTCCAATCATGGAATGCCCTTCAATTGGGGCAATTAAAGAAATTGGGGTAACTTGAGACAGATGGAGTGAGAGCTTTAGCGTCTGAAGGCTCCCTCACTCCCAGAATGAGCGAGTCTTTTCTGTTTTCTCCCAAAAACGGTGAAGTAAAAGCTGTATAATTTGAGCTACAAAATGGAAAACCAGTGCTTTGCACTTTAAATGGAAACTAAAGTCAGTTTTATTGATCAAAGACATTTGCAGCAGGCCTACAGTAGATCAGGGTGGGATTCTGACTGATGTATGTTTCGCTTTAACCTCTGACCAAACAGCAGTTCCTGTTCCTTATGTGTAGCAAAGATCATCTTCAAATTATTTTACATTATTTCAAAAACGTTCACCAAGTATTAAAGCATATTTTGACAACAGGTCCCTAGACTAACGTCCTCTGAACGGCACGTATAGCGCAAAGAAAGGCCGCTGAAAGCTCAGAAAAAGAAAGACGAAAAGAATCAATGAACAGATCAATTGCTTTTTTTAGTTGTTAATACAAACATGATCTAAAACATTATTATTATTATTATTGTGATTATTATACTAATATTACTACTACTACTACTACTAATAGTACTACTATTATTATTATTATTATTATTATTATTATTAATAATAATAATAATAATAATAATAATAATATGTAATAATTTTATATTTATTACATATTAAATAATAATAATAATAATAATTTAATTTTATATTTTTTTAATGATTTAATATTTAAAGTAACATTGTTCTTTCAACCTAAAATATTTGAAAACAATACAAATAAAAAATATTTTTAAGTAAGTAAAAATGAAGGATGTATTTAAGGATTATAATGGAACAGTAATGGAGAAGTGAACCATTCGAGTCAGGTTAATACATTATTTGCTTATTTATGGTCACTTTTAATGTCATTCCTTATCTTGTCAGTTTTGATCTGTGTTGAGATTCTGCTGTTACTCCTCATTGTTTTTTCTACTTTTTTTGTTTTTACACGCCCGCTGGCTGATCATCATTTTAAAGTTGTTATTACCTATACATACTTATAAATTGATAGTTGACACAGATAAGAATTACTGTATATCAAAACAAACAAGAAAGCAGTAGAAAGTATCAAGATTTGTTTAGTATTGTATAAAAGTAGTTGGTATTTTGTGAGCTGGTGAGGAGAACACAGGTTCGGTTCCAGATTCCTCCTCGGTTCCTCCAGCCGTTGTTTGGATTTGTGAAAGTCCATCAGCAGCTCCTGATTTAATTTAATGAAGGACTGATTGAGTTGAAACAGGTATTAAATGATAACTACAAGTCATACTGGGCTTCTATGAGGAGAGGTCAGGAAATGGCGAAGCTGCGTTTACTGCAGGGATCTCCAGTCCTGGAGGGCTGGTGTTCAGCGCACTCTTCAAACTCATTCACTGAACCCGGCACTAACAGGTGAACCGAACCAGGTGTGTTTTAGCTGTGTGTTATAGATACTTACATATATATATAATGCACATGAGCATCTGTTTGACCCTACATCCTGACCAAACAAGTACTGTGTGTGCGTGTGTGTGTGTGTTCCCTTGTCTGTTTTAGCAGTTGAAATCTCATTAATTCAGCAGAGCCGTATAGACTTTCCCTCTCCGCAGCTGTAGTGGCTGCTTCGTATAAGCTTCCGATCTGGGAATTCTGTTTGATGTGTTCTTACCGCAGGAATTGCCAGGGATTTGTGGCCATTCAGGAATCATCCACAGTTTATAAAATAATCTGACAGTGCGGATTCCCGGGCTGGTGGCGGTCTGCGGGGGCCTCCTCTGCTCCCCGAGCTTGCTTAACACGAAACCAATACTTTAAATAAGCCTTCACTCATCTCGCATCGGAGAGGAGCACAGCAGCGTCCGTGCCAAAATCAGCGCCTGTGTGAGAAAGAGCATAAGAAAAACATTCAAACAAACCATCAGAGGCCGAAAGCGACGCAGGTTCGGAGAGAGAGAAAAAAAAACGTAAACCCACATCTGAACCAGCAAAACGAGCTTTTGATTAACGCTCATTAATATCTCATAATGTTATTAATAAAGGTGGAAAGAGAAACACCCTTAGGTGGTCAGGTTACCTCACATCAATCACTAATCATCTCCGGCCCCCCTCCTTCATAAGTTTACATTCCATGCTCTGCCTCGGTTTGAGTCATGTTCCTGGCCTATCATCACCTACCCGAGCAGAGACATCCCTCCTGTTCCCATTACAGCACCGTCACTCCGAGACACAGCCAGAGTTCAGCGAAGAATCAACTTTTACCGTTTCCCCAACTTACCCCGCATGTAGTCAATCAGACAGGTTTGGTGTCTGAAGTTTGCTTTTTTCAGAATCAGAATCAGAATCAGAAAACTTTATTGATCCCGGAGGAAACTGCTTATGTGACGACTGTAAAATATAGCATAAAGTATAAATACAACTCTCCAGAAAATACTCTGTACTAAATACACTCTGCTGTATACACGAAATGTTGTAGTAAGTAAGAGAGGTGGATATAAATACTATAAATAAGTAAATAAATGAATAAAAACTAACAAAGCTTCTTAGGGGGTGTGTAGGTGACCTTTTTTAACCCTTAGAACTGTGTATAAGTAAAATCTGATTTCAACAAAACGGTGCAAAGCAGTCTAAAACCGGTGTTTGTTCTCCTACACGCTCGCTGTTTGCTGCTCTTTCACTCGGCGTGCCGCCGCTCAGCCGCTCTCCGGACCTCCCTCCGGACCCCCCTCCGGACCCCCTCCCTCTGTGGGTTTTCCCCACCCACTCGTGGGCGGAGACTATCCTGAAAGTTGTCCTTGGTTCAAAGATAACGATTATTATTACATGATTTTTAAATTACAAGAACTTTGGTTCTATGTGACATAGGAACACTAAACAAAGCTCCGCATGACGTCTGACACCTCGAGCATCAACACAAACCGGGGGAACTTCCATATAACTTCCAACATGGATTCATGCCACTCATGTTCTAAGGGTTAAACTCAAGGAATTATAATAGGGGGAGGAGACTGTTCATTTGTTGAGAAAAAATAGTGGGAACACTCATAATGATCAGTGGCAGAATTCCTGCGCTTCAGTAAAAAGCGCCAGTTGCCTCATTGATAAAGGCAGAAGCAGAAAAGCTCCCTCTTGATCCAAAGATCTGCACACACACTGTAACTAGAATAAGCAGCTGCTCGTATTCACATATTCATGTATCTAGAATTTCCTGAAGGCCTTGAGTGATCTTCTCCCTCACAAAACTGGTCCAGCCCTTTGAAACTGAGAATGTGGTTGGTTGATTCCTCTTCCTTAATTATGTCGTTGGTTTATCTGATACAGCAGGACTTGAGTCCAGCTCCTGAAGACCTAACCAGTGAGAAAGTTCACTTAGCTCCATCTACTTAGATACCACAGAGATAATCTTTTCAGTTTCCAAAACTCATTTATCCTCCTATGAAGACCTGGAAGGTCCTGGGTGTCCTTTCTGCCGGTTAATACTTAAATAACTGTAAAAGAAAGTGTTACTTTTAGTCGAACACTTCAAACTGTTTGTTAATTTTAGGTGGTTTCAGATATCATATATAATAGTGTGGCTATCAGCTTGGAGATTAGATCTAACCTCATTCAAATATAGACAAACCTAATGAAAAGAGAGAAAAGCGTGGCAAAATTATGATGAACCAATGTCTCAGGCATCAGAAAGCATATTCATAAACAGTAAATGTAATTTCTGTGAGGGAGCTTTTAAAGGAAGACATCTGGTTACATTTACCACAACTGTGAACAATTTTGACTCAATAAGTTTCTCCAGAAACTTACTGGAATACTTACTTATGAGGTTTATGACACTGTATAACACTGTAATATATAAACATGGAATACATTCAGGCTTCAAGACAGCTATAGCTAGTGTTTTATGTATGATAGTGTATTTTTGTGTATGTTTATATATAACAGCATGTCACAGAGTGTCAGAAACCACATATGTCAGAAAACACATTGTTTCAATTCAGTTTTTTTTTTTTTTTTTTTTTGCAAAAAAGTATTCCTCTATCACCAGAGAGCATGTTGATGTATTTAGTTCTGGTGAACAAGGTGCTGTTCTCTGAGGAGCTTCTCAGCAACACAGAAGGTCGCTGGATTTATACCCTTGAACTCGTCGGGTACATTAGTAACCTGAAAGCTATGAAAAACCTTCCCCGCGCACATTTGTCTGCGACATATTAATAAAAATAAGCCCTGGAGTCGATCCCTGTTCCATGGTGCTCTCCTGTTGTTCCTGCGTGAGTTATAGTGTCCTCCCCCGTTTCTGTTTTTCCTGCCACCGCCGGGAGGTGTGTTTTGGAAGTGCGGACCATCACATACATCAGTAATAACTCTTCCAGCAGTGATGGGGGAGAAAAGATGCAGTGCAGAGAAGCATGTTGAATTGAGAAGGTTAGCTGGCACGCCGTCGCCGAGGGAAACCTTCTGTACGGAAGGACGGAAAGAAAGAAAAGAAAGAAAGAAGAAGAAGAAGAAGAAGAGTGCAGACTGCAAGAGCAGCTCATCCGTTAAAGCCTGCCGACTGCGATTCATTTAGCATCGCAGCGCTCTGATAGATGGCAGAATTTGTTACACCCTCTTTGATCTGAAAAATAACAGTCCTTAGAACTTCTTTTCTCCTCTCGCATCTTGAGTGTGTGATTTTTCATCCCCCGTCCGCACCAACAGAAGCACCACTGAAGCTGTTTCTCACGAAGCTAACGTCCTGCAGGCCTGCGGGGACCATTCTGACATGCTCGAGGACTTGAGCTCCAAGAAAATGATGAAATAAACGAACTATTTTTGGGTCGAGACCTGACGTACCTCCTGAGAGTCCTCACACCAGGCTGCTCTCAGAGTAATCTGATAAAGGAAGTAGCTCACCATTGTTTAACCCCTAGAAGTCAGAGTTATAACTCTTCAAAACAATGATGCCAGAAAGGGCTCTCTGGGTGCCATATGCCCAGAAGGGGTTCTTCACAGGTTCTTTGAGTAAAAACAACTGTTACATATACTCCTAGAATAAAAATGCTTTGAAAAAATATCAAGATAGATTCTTTACTCAGATAAATAGTAGAACCCTTTTTCTGTTCTATATGGAACCATTTGCAAAAGGTTCTTTAAATAACCATATACAAGGTCTAGCGTAGCACCATTTAACAAGGCAAAGATCCAAGAAAATGAAAATACTTCTTTGAGTTATCATGGCTGTCTTTATGAACATTTGCTTTCCTAAAAAACCCTTAAAGACCCTTTTTAGAAGTAAAGACCTATGATAGGTCAAAGAACCATTTGAACCACTCTGTTATGAAGAAACTGCTACAGATCTTTATAGAACGGTTTTACAAGCGGTTCTATATAGCACTCAAATGGGTACTACGGTTGTTAGAACCTTTTTGATACTTTAAATAATGATTTTAAATAACACTCCAAAGGGTTCCACCTTCTAGAACCACTGATACAACATAGAACCCTTTTTTTAACAAGTGAAGAGTGAATAAGTTTCTTTATTAGAAGAATCTCTTTTGGTCACCTAAAGGACTGCTGGGTAGTTCCATTAGAGTAAATTATATATGAAATGTGTAAGTGTGAAGAACCTTTTTAAAGGTTACAGAACTGTATGATCTTGGATGAACTCTTAAATTAGCGTAGAACATAACAATTTATGATGGTTCTTTGACCTTTTAAAGGGTGATTCACACTGATAAATCTCTGGTTCTTTAGGGAACCAAAAGTGGTTCTGTGATGACATCACTCATTTTATTGGAGTCCAATGACAACATTTTGCTGTAGTTCTATATGAATGATTTCTGACTCACTTTCTGCGTGCACAGTGCAGATTATAAACTCTCACTCCAGACCACATTAGTGTGTGTAAGTAGTAGAACCCGTAGGGGGTTATTAGGAATACTCCATCTCTATCTGCTGCATGTGTAGCTCCTAGCTAATTGCTACGGACAGTACTTACAACACAATTCCCAACACATTTCCCCAAACACCAATCATTAATGAGATTATTCTTAATGAAATAGCTGACCATTGGCTTCTGTTATAAGCACATCGGTCAAGAGGGATTTGTATGTTTTTTTAAGGACAGGGCATCGTGTCAAAATTATAGTCTATTGCAAATGACCGTAGACCACAGATACATCAGAGAGACACTGGAAAACGCAGGACTGCTCCTTTAAAGCAGGATGAATAGTCTCATTTTAAAGGGGCCGGCTGTGCAGATGCCCACTGCCTGCGTCTGGCATTGAGCCATGAGCCGTGGATAGACAAACTGGCCTTGTCCGGCCAAAACAGAAGCTCCATCACTGCAAGGCATCTGCTGCCTCTCTCACCCAGCCCATCTCCCCCTCAGGGCCCGGTTCACTGAGGCCTCCTCAGGCCTGAAAACTAATCCTGCACCCTGAAGAGAAATTAGTGCGGCTGGATATTATGTCAAAGGACAGCTGCAGGCAGCTTCTTATAAGTGATTTAAGGCGAAGTTCCCTGGAAGCACAGAGTGTGCTGCGGGAGAAAAGAACATGAGGGCCAGCTTCTCCAGAGCTGTTAACTGTCAGGAGAATCCATTGTCTCTATCAGGGTCCAGCCTGATTCAGGCCAGATATGCTCCGGTGAGAACGACGAGGCTTCAGCTAACACGGCCTCAAGTGTTACACGCATTCGGTTCTCCTTAATAAACTGCCCGTCAGAGTTTCAGGGGCACCTGGCTTCTCTCAAGCGTTCTAGTACAAATGAGCATGTTTTCTTTGTCAGTTTGCAATAAATATATTTTAGAAAAAATGGTATTTCAATTTCAGTAGAAATGTTTGATGACAGGAACTATTTACAGATATAGTGGATTAAAACTGCTCTTACTTCCTTTAGTTTTACAGCACAGGTGAAGACTTTGCATTAATTAATAAATTGTTTTGCATTTAAGGTGCAGCAGATTCAATTCACCCATTCTCACAGCGATAGAGAAGTTTCACCTTCTCTATCGCTGTTCCATTTCAATTCAGTTCAATTCAGTTTAGTTCAGTTCAGTTTAATCCATTTTGATTCAATTTTATTCAGTTCAGTTTAATTCAGTTTTATCTGTAAAACATTGAGACATTGTGCCAAGTGCATTTTCACTTAATGTTCAAATAAAATGTGTCTATTTTCACATTCTCTTTACACTTGGCCACATAAATGCACCTCAGAGTTATTCGCAAGTATGAACTGAAGCTTTAGAGATGTTCTTTGCAGTTATGCATTAATAAGAGGGTCTTATGGAGCTTTTTTGTCCTCACTAATTAATTTAATGAAAGAGCTCTATGGCTGAGAGTAAAGAATTAACAGTAGTAGAGAGGACAGTGTTCGGTGCTTCCACAGTGACTCTCCAAACAAGTGATCTGCCTAAATAGCAGATTTATTCATCTCCACCAGACGAAGCCTTTTTCAGTACTGATGCAGTTCCGTCTGGGAGGAGTAAAGGTTATGTATTTATCTTGAAGAAACAGATATGTTTACACTTGGCTCAACTGCGTCTCAAACCATCTCCCGAATTGGTTTAAGCAATCGGAGAGCAATGTCTTCAATGCATTTTGGCTGGCTTGGCCTTTTCATGATCGGATAGCATTCCAATCAGTCCAAGACGCATGAAGTGACTAAGTATAAATAGGCTAGATGTCAGGAAAAGAAAACTTCCTGAGAGCCTGGGAAAGAAACACAGTAAGGAACCAAGACTCAAAAGAAGATAGTGTTTAGTAGCACAGACTTTTAAAAAAGTAACCCAGGAAAATCACCTAAGAACATGAAAAAGAATCACTGAGAGGAACTAAGCTTCAATAAAGAACCTCCTTAAGAACTCAAGGTAGAACCACAGAGTGGAACCAAGACTCGAAAGGAAAAATTCCCAAGAGCATGAACTACTGAGAACTACTGAGAAGAACCAAAACTCAAACGATGAAACTCCCCATGAGTAGAAGGAAGAACACAGAGTGGAACCAAGACTCAATATAAGAAACTCGCCAAGAGAGCCAAGACTCAACATGAGAAACTGCCCAAGAGAACCAAGACTCAAGATGAGTGGAACTCACAAAACAATAGCGTAGCACCCGAGGAGCAGAACTTACTGCCCAAAAATTAGAGCTTAACATTCAACTAGAGCTTCATTTCCGACTATAGATTTATGCCTCACTAGAGCATCAGGATCAGAAAACTTTACTGATCCCAGAGGAAACTGCTTATGTTACGACTGGACAGACACACAGAGGCGCAGAGACAGGAACAATATAAAATATAAAGTCAAAATAATGGTAGACTAGAGCTTAACACTAGAGTAGAGCTTAATGCCAGACTAGTGCTTAATGCTAAACAGAGCTTAACGTTAGACTAAAGCTTAATGCTAAATAGAGCTTAACGCTAGACTGGAGCCTGATGCTAAATAGAGAATAATGCTAAACTAGAGCTTGCCACTAGACTAGAGCTTAATGCTAGACTAGAGCTTAATACTAGACTAGAGCTTAATGTCTGACTAGAGCCCAGTGTTAGAGTAGAGCTTAATGCTAGACTAGGGCTTAATGCTGGACAAGACCTTATTGCTAGACTAGACTTTAATGCTAGACTAAAGCTTAATGCTACACTAGTGCTTAATGCTAGACTAGAATTTAATGCTTGACTAGAATTTAATGCCTAACTAGAGCTGAAGCAGGACTCAAAAGGAGAGACTACCCAAGAGTATGAGGCAAAACCACTGAGAGAATCCAAGGCTCTAAAGTAGTAACTCCTTAAGAGCATAATGAAGAAGTGCCGTGATCCTGAATGGGCTCAGTTTGATTGGTTTGTGGTGCTGCAACCCAGATCCATATCCATGTTATTTATAGTGTAACAAAATGAAATGATAGAGTTAAAATCTTTGGGTTCTGTGATAATGGGTTGTTTGACAAAGTATTGAGTTCTTTTACATAATTCAGCAAGGAGCTGAAAGCTTCTTGCAGAACAACAAAAAAAAAACTTTACAAAACTGATTTCCCAGTGTGATGGATTGAAGTGGACGTGTAGCGGTTTATGTCAGCGCCAGTAAGAGCTCAGAAAGCCCCTGGACACTCACTGGAAAACATGGCTCATTCGTAAGCGCATTTGTTTTGTATCGATTAGCATCTCGGCGTGTTGATGCAGGCTGGGTTTGGTTAGGGTCTGCAGGTGGCACTGGGCTGTGGAGCGTCAGTGCTGAAGCATGCATGTGAAAAGGGGCTTGCGGAGAATGCAGCCGGGTCCTTAGCACCAGCTGTGCTCTCCTTACACCAACAGCAGCAGCACAGGGCACTGGAGGGGATTTGTGTCCAAATCTAAAACAGGAATGCCCAGAGATAATGGCCGGGAATGGACGAAAGCTGAGAAGAATGCTGAAATATCGGTGATACATTCAATTTTCCAGGGATATTAGCTATAAAAAGAGCAAATGTACTTTGCACGGGTAAAATGGTAAAAGCAGCCATCCAGAACCTTAAACTTCGTTCATAAACTGCACCCTTAAGCTGTGCCCTCTAAGAGGTTTTTGGGGCAGCTGGTGGCCTGGTGGTTAGGGAGTTGCCCCTGCAGTCAGAAGGTTGTTGGAGTCCCGGGACTGCCAGTGGTACCACTGAGGTACCCTTGAGCAATGTACTGTCCCCACACACTGCTTCCCCACACACTGCTCGCCCACACACTGCTCCCCAGGCATTGGATGGGTGGCTGCCCACTGCTTCACTTGGTGAATGGGTTAAATGCAAAGAAAGAATTTCACACTGTTCACACTGTGTGCTGTGCTGTGCTGTGTTCACGTGTGCCAATAAGGGGCCACTTTACTTTACTTTAATTTAGCCAGTGTTTACAGATAATGGTGTCATACAGTGTAGAAACCACATAAGCAAATCTATTAGAGATTATTGAACACCTTTACAGTTGTTAAGAAGTCTGGGATGATTTGGAGATGCCAGCTTTGCAGGGCTAGGCATGATCTGAGGAGAATACACATGGGAACAATTGGAGGGGCGGAGCCTGTTTGCAGTGGCTTTCACCACTTTCATCAGTTCTGCAATTTACATAACTTTCACAATACGTCTTCCTGTTAGGGGTAATATTTTTTAAAAATCATGTTACAGATATTGACAAATGTGTTGGTGTATCATGGACTGCGAGACGTCCAGTCTGCCTTATGGAAGGTTACCGTATTAACCGCCATACTACACCATGCATTAATGTTGTATTATTCACTATCAATTCGGAATTATTTAGTATCTGCTATTAATTATTCAGGATCTACAACGTGTTTCGTATCTGTAATGAATAATTCAGAAACTGCAATGAATTATTCAGTATCAACTTCAAGTTATTTAGGATGTACTGAAGTATTATTAAAGTATATGTTTGTCATACGTGAACACACCACAGCACAGTACACATTGTGAACAACAATCCTTTCTCTGTATTTAACTCATTCATCAAGTGAAGCAGCGGGCAGCCAGGAACACAACGCCTGGGGAGCAGTGTGTGGGGATGGTATTTTGCTCAAGGGTACCTCAGTGGTGCCACTAGCAGTCCTGGGATTCAAACCCACAGCCTTCCCATTGCAGGGGCAACTGCCTAACCACCAGGCCACCAGCTGCCATAAATGATCATTATCTAATTTGAATTATTCAGCAGCTACTATTAATTTTTCAGCAACTACTATGAATTATTTGATATGTCGTATGAATTCTTCATTATCTACTACAAATTATTCAGGATCTACCGTGAATTCCTCAATATTATTATCAATATTAACAATATTATCAGTACTATTTATTCATTATCTAATATGAATTATACAGTACCTACTGTCAATTTTTCAGGATGGTTGGATTTTTGGATGGTTGGAAATCCCCCACACCCTGTTCAGCAGAGATTTATCCCCGATTAAACAGCCATTCGGTTTGAAGGCCTGGTCTGCACACAAGGCTCTTCCTCATACAGAGAAAGCCAGATGTGCTTTCCTAAAGACTAACACACGTTAACAGCGGCAACATGCTGCGTTTCAGTACACACTCTCTGTGTGCAGTTAACGCTGGACGTAACTGGTTGTCACCAAAATCGGAAAATAAATGGAGCAGCACACATGTTGCGACAGTGTTGCCACGACATGTCTAAATAGCGCCCTTCTGAAATATCCATTTGATACATGTACACACGCAGCGCCAGAACCATCCACGCTTATTACTGTATGTTTCAGCAGAGCCTCGCTCAGTGTGCCTCAGACAGCACTAACCAGGACTTGTTTATGGACTTTGCAGATCCAAACTATGTGACAGGCTTCCCTCCCCAGATTTGTGTTTGTATTACGTACTGGTGTTTACGTGGATGAAATAGCGGAGAGTGGAATAGCAGAGATGATTTTCCAGTTTCCCCCCAGCTGGCCGGGTGCTCCTTGAAAAATGGCTCGCACGACAACAGCAGCGTTTCGCCGAGAAATGTCCGAGGGTGAAAAAAGTGGTCACGGTGCGATCTTGAACTTGTTACTGTCTCCCAGCAGAGGATGCAGCTGACAACTGCAAGGAGATTCCTACTTGCTCTGCCCCCGTGGCTAACCTGATCCGACAGATAGACCCTGCACTGAGGACCCTGGAAACATCCACAATTTATTTACATATCATTGCTTCAATAAGGAAACCTCATAACTCATAAACAGCCACATTTTTATGTCGCGTGAACATTTCAAGTGGTCAAGGCATCCAAAATTACTTTTAAGTTACATTAACAGATGTTTGGCGAGGGATAATTTTCTTCCTCTGATAAAGTTACTGGTACAAAGATTTTAAAAAACTGATGACGTGTAAATGGGATCTGTGAGGTTTAATTTCAATCACATTAAAAATTTATCTTGTTTTGCCCAGTAATTTACTGTTTACTTACAGTGCTCGTACTGTGCTATAAAATTCAATGTTGAGCCATGAGTCTTTGAGCTAGGTCTTCAGTTCAGTCTATAACAAGACAGGGTCAAAATACAAAGAAAAACCTCACCTCTACTATAGTGCTAATTTGTGCTATGATTAGCACTAAGATAACAGCATTGCACATGCACATTTTTTGCCTGTTCCAAAGTACACTTTGAAGTACATTTGTAGAAGACATTCCATGTGGTATGTGAAGTTTGTAACAGTCATATGAACATATCTGAGCTTGTATGTTGCATTTCCAGAGTGACTCCTTCAGTAAAGAGTCCCGGCACAGAACTGTTTATGCTGTTTACGACCTAACACAAACCCACTGGTGAGACAGTCAGTGACATATCTAGAACTTTCAGAAGTCCTGGAGTGATGTTCTTTCTCCTCTTACAAAATTGATCTCACCTGTTGTAACCATGACTGGTTTATTTGCTCTTCCTATTTATGTTGGTGGTTAATATACATGGTGGGACTTCAGTCCCGCTCCTGAAGGCCTAACCAATGAAAGCTTACTTAGTTACCTGGATACCACAAGATAAAGATCCTGACTCGATACTTTTCCTTCAAGAATTTCCCCCTATTGTTTCCTAACAAAACTTAATAAAGAAGTGCATACTAACATAGTCAAACATTGGAAGGTTTGACTATCATCTTTCTTGTTCTATATTTTCCCACTTCTAAAATTTGCATGCTTTTATGTACAGTCATAATTCTTACATGATCACCTCTCTTTATCCCTAAGAATTAAAACTGTAAACTCGTCAAATATTGTCAATCAACTAACTTCTCTTCCTGTAAACACTGGGTAATCAGGGCATGACTTTTGAGAATGGTGTTATGGCGAACTGCCGTAGATCATCACAGCCTTGATATTACTCACCAAGACACACGCCCAGTCGTTTTACAAAGGAAAGAAAAAAAGAAAGGGAAGAAAGTCCCTAACACTGTTCCCGATGTTTTTCAGTCCGATTGTGTGGTCAGAACTTGTGTTGGTTAAACATAACCAGACGTAGCCAGTTTGGCATCACATATTACCATTCTACTCAGGATTTGCCAGCTGAACGCTAGAATGATGCTTCAGTCGTTGAAGAATGTGGATTAATATGCCTGAATTGGACTCTAGAGAACAGACTGCGGGATCTGCCAGAAATGAAGGCCCATTCTCACTTTAGCCTGGCTCACTGAGGTTCAAGGCTTGTACTGTATTATGTTCCTTGCACAGAACGAAGGAGGAAGTGCAGAATCTGGTCTCTGTAAAATCATTATAATATTGGTTAAACTGATAGATTGCTGACATTTTCCAACCGCCGTCGCCCTGAAAGCGTCTCCTCTCCATAAAAGCCAGTTTGTCTGAAATTCACTCTGTATTTCTTCGGTCTGTCCAATTACTTCACGTCGGAGCCTGTAAATACTGCGGAGGAGAGACGGGAGGAAGCCGGGAAAGCCCACTGGGGGCGAATCCTGTTACTGAGTACTGTCACAGTCTAAAAAGGCCTTAACTTATAACCTTACATTTAAAGCGCCAGCTCAATGAGAAATCTAATTTACGCAGTTCTTCACCCCAAATGTAATCAATCAGCCGAGATACATCTGTTAGCCAAAGTTAGCTTCTTCAGTTTTACACTGGAGCTACGTGGCTAATGTAGCAAGTAATGAAGAAAAATAAACAAAATTCAGGCCTCTATTTGGCTGCATGATACATTTTTTCTGTAATAGTGTCATACAGCATCAGAAAGCACATAAGTAAGTCTATTAATTGATGGTATGTTAATTGGTGAGGTATAGGCATCTTGCAGCTTCAGTGCTAAAACTAAAGAAGCAAACTCGTCCAAGCACGCTCTGGCAGGTCTACATTTGTGGAAAAGTATGTGATACAAACTCTTATTCTCAACTGGGGATGTCCATTCTTAAGGCAAGGCCAGAGAAAATCTAGTATCTGACCAAAGTTTTTATTCTATATCTCTTTACAGGTCCATTTAGGACCGGCGCACTTTTTTACCTTCAGGGATCGAAGCACGTTCCAAATAGCAGCAAAATGTTTAGGGACCCATGTGCATGGAAGAATTACGACTGCATATTGTGTCAATCTTTAGATTTATGATGTACGTCTAATTGATTTTATTGCAGGAAAGAGAAGCAAAGCTGCGCACATCCATATGTTTTCCGCATAACGCCCTCTTGATGTTAGCATATATTTCTCTGGCAGTGTGACATGATGGCGCTATTATTCAGAAATTTCCCCCAATGTCTGTCCAGTGCACTCAATTGGCCCCAGAAATTCCACACCAAATTGGACAAATGCTAAATTTGCCATGCTAGGATGCAGGACCGCCGTAATATTCTAAGTACATTGACATAAGCACCGGGCATAAATCAATGTGAGGTATATGTGTGATGAGTAGCGCAGCCTGGCTTAAGGAGCCATCACGTCAGGCCTTGTGAGTTGGGCATATTTCGAGAGCGTAAGACATGGCAGTAGGAAATGGTTCTTAAAAGGCCTGACCAAGTGGATTCGTTCTGGTGGACCTGCGTCCCTTTCACTTCTAGTCCAAGCTTCCATGTGCTGAAAAGCTTAGTGTGTCAGCCACTCCTAAAAGTGAAATGAGCTTTACTTGAAGATATACAGGTCAGTGTTTATTAGTTGCAAGTGTGCATATAGCAACAGTATAGTCACATATTGTTATATTGTGTTGCAGATGCTGCAGTTCAGGTCATAGGAATGTCCAGAAAGATTTTAGAAGACGTGTCCACAAGGGTCTGAAAAAATTTGCAAAGGGTGGATTGATGTGTGCTCGTCCGATTTTATTTCCGATCATCTTTTCATTCGCAGATTCCTTCGATTTCAATGCGACTACACTGACAAGATCCCCATTGTAAAATTGTCAAATGTTGTCCTGACACCTGTCAATCAACTAAGATCTCAGCCTGTAAACATCAGCTCATCAGGGCGTGACTCTCGTTGGTAAAACACACTCTGTGTGATGAACAACTTCCCTTTCCTGCCGATATACAGCTGTGTGTCTGAGGCCTGGCGCTTTGCTCTCGTAAATCAAGCCTTTGTGCAGCAGCAGGATCCAATCAGCTCCAGGTGGAGGCCCAGGGAGCAGAGCTGGGGCCAAGCCCAGGGATTAGGAGCCCTACGCTGGACACCAGATCAGGCCAAAGGACTGAAACAGTAAAACGCCAGAGGGCCCAGAATGGAGCCCTGAGGGACGGCAACATGCTGAAAGGCATATGCAAAGATGTGTGCAGCCATGCCATCACATGCTCACCTTATCCTTCTTTCTCTCTTGAACACAGTCAAACTCCCCCTCTTCCCTCCTTTCCATGCTCACACATACTCTGTCACTCTCTCTCTCTTTCTCATTCCCTCTCTCTCTCTCTCTCCCTCTCTTCTCTTTTGCAGTGAGCTCTCCACTGGCGTCCTCTCTGAAGGGAGTGTGTAAAGGAGGGGCGGCCGGGGGGGGGGGATGTTGATGAAAAGTGGCACGGGCTCATGGAATGCGATTTCAAGCTTCCACATCTGCAGGAAAGACGAAACCGGCCTCCTAATTTTACAATGATGATGTCAGCCGGCCTACATGACAGTGTGCGGCTGAAGTGCCAAGTTTCTTTTCTTTTCCTTCGCCTTTTTTTTCACCCTCCATCTCTTTCTTTTTGTCTTTTTCTGGTCCTTATGCTCTTGTTTCTTCTCCCCTGGTCCCCCCCCCATTTCAGTTCACAGTGAATGATATTTGAACATACTATTGCATGTAGATCATACACTCTTGGAATCACACGGGACTATATTAACCCTGCTTTCATACGGAGGGGAAATTGAGAGCTGGTAATTGCTGATTTAGGAAAGAATTACGCACGCAGTGTGTTTTTGGTCTGGAATATGCACATCTTTATGATTAGCTGAACTGCTGATCTCACGGTCAAAAAGAGATTGAACCTCACAGGCTGAATGCGAAAAGGAAGTTTAGATTACAGTTAAAGCAGAACGGGACCAATTATATACTGAATTATCCAGATTCTTTATTTCTGTCAAAGAAACACTGAGGAACAAGGAAATTTGCGATCACACTGATTGTTGTTACACTTGTTGCAGTCGAGATATACACAGATGTGCTCTTGCACTTCATACAGGCTAAGCATTGCTTATTCGCTTTGGGTGCATGGGATAAATGTATGTAACAGCGAATAGCCAGGAAGCTAGTAACACTAATTAGTAATATGTCATTTGCATGATACTAGCAACATTAGCATTTCTGACTGAAGTATTCTTTTAATGAACCTTTTCAATAGTTGTTGGCCTACATAAAGCACTGTTTCCATATCTTACATTTACCTTACATTATTTTTTTTTTCCTGAGCTGTACTTATGATGCTTGTGTGGGTTTGTGAACCAAAAACAATCCAAAAACAATTTATTTCTACATGACCTTTTTCCAACCTCTATTTATCCCTTACTGTTAAACAGGCTGCTTTTGTTACTGTGCCTTTAAGTCTGATGAATGCACATGAGCTGATTGACTGCCATGTATTGCGCCCCATTCAAAACAGTAGCCCAGATTGAAACACTCCATCGAACTTCAGTGTTTTTGTGACATTACAAAAACAGAATTCAAAACAGGCTGTTTTTGCATGGACTGAAGAGAGAATGGTACAATTTCGAACAGTGTTAGGAAATTTGGGTTTTCCATCTTTAAGCGTCACAGTAGAAGAACTGAGGATCAGCGATGGCTCTGCTTTTTTTAGGTCAGCTTTGAAGCTGTTTTCGTACAAAATGCACTGGCAAAGCTTGGTGACAGTAGAAGGTCTACTGGCAGTTGGTGACATCTGCCACCCATAACAGGTCGACCCCATACAGTCCCACTTTATTCCAGTGATGACTATTCCTGTATGTTTTTCTAGTGTGAAGCCTCTCTTTATGAGAAACAGCTTTTCTCCAGTCCTTTTCGTGGGAAAAAGAATTCCAGATTTCTCTCCCGGCCTGCACCGTGTGCGTGCGTGCGTGTGTGTGTGTGTGTGTGTGTGTGTGTAAGAGAAGGGGGTTTCATCTTTATTCCCATCAGTTCTGCTTAATAGAATACCAAATATTTTATTTTTTCTTTGCTCAGAGTGGTACCACGGCAACATAATGAAGCCATAAATCGCACTTTTACATGTGTGTCCATGCCGGCTATGCGGACAGCCAGGAAGGAGGCACCTTTCATCTAATTTGACTGAAATAAAAGAAAGATGGAAACATTTCTCTTGCATTGTGCCAGTAGCCATGGCTTTCTTTTCTTTCCTGTTTTTTTTTTTTTTTTTTTTTCTTTAACCCCCCCCGCCCCCCGCTCGCTAAGAAGGCGACTGAATTCTTGCCAAAAAGCAGAACAGTGCAAAATACATTTTGCCTACCTGTGGGTCAGATACAGTTAGTCTCATGCTTTGATCAGTGCAGAAGTACTTTCCCCCCATTTTAAACGTCCGTTATGGACCCGAGCTAGAGAGGGAGATGGATTAAATTTACATATTAAGTAAAGCAGCAATGGGGGGATGAGGGAGAGCAGAGGAAGGAGGGATGAAGGAGAAGAGAGAAGGATGAAGGGGGAGGTGGGGGGGGGGGGGGTAACATTACGGTCTGCTGCTCCAAATGGAAGCGTTTTACTGAACTGATACTGCAGGGCTACTTTCAGAACCAATCAGCATTTAAAATGTAGAGGGAGAACCAGAGCGTGCACACACACACACACACACACACACACACACACACACACACGTTTGTTTTTAGTTTTTATAACATGTCAGAACATATGTGTTCCATATGCATTTATATATTTGAATTATTTATTATATATATTTATGTATACATGTACATATATATCCTGAAAATGTATATTAACAAATGCACATCCATATTCTCTCAGAGGAATGTGTCCTGTGGTGTGTGAGGTTTGACTGGGACACTCGCATTGTTATTTATGGCTGCCTGGCTGAAGTGGAGTCAAACATTGGCTTTTGTAAGTAGTAGCAGGTCAAGTGCTGTACAGCAGTGCAGGCCAGCGTGTTTCTAAACAGCAGCTTGTTACAGTAGGAACCACATGGTGCAGGCCGAAGGTCACCTCAGGACCAATCAGTCTCACCAGCGGACTCAAAAACTATCTTCCACAACAGAAGTGTTCACCGTCCACTCGCTAGACACTTTATTAGAAACACCTACCTTATATGTCCATTTACTGGCCACTTTATTAGAAACATCTACCTTGTTCGTCCACTCACTGGCCACTTTATTAGAAACACCTACCTTATCCTTCTATGACTCTGAGGCCAGAATCTGACCACAGATGAAGGTCTAGAACACAGCAACTGTTCATCAGCAGATGAGATACAATCTCTGACTGGACACCAGTAACGTGGAGCTGTAGTGGACATGTGCTAAAGACTAAATCAAAAATGTCCAAATGATGACACTGTGATGTCTAACGTTTGCTACTTTTTATACTGGCCTAAAACGTGCCTAAATCATCGCACACTTACCTCAGAGCATATGGAGGTGTTCAGTAATCTGTAATAGACTTGTTTACGTGGTATCTGATGCTGTATGAGACACTGTTATCTATAAACATGGACTTAAACATGTTAGCAAAGTGTTATTAGCGGCCTGAGGCCTGAATTTTGTCCGTAAAGCTGTTTTGCCAGTTTTTAAAGATAACGGTCTGTCTCAACTGAACTTTAACCTAACCTTAAAAATATCTTGCAGCAAAAAGAGCCCTTTCAGACTACGCTACAAAGAAGCTGCCCTTTGTCTTGGCAGATGTAGTCAGGCTTTAGGGACTTTTCTGTAAGCGCTGTATCAGAGCAGCCTTATAAAAACGTGCAAGCTATAGAAGAGCATACATCTGAGGTGCATTACACAGCTCTGTTATAGAGGGAGAGTGAGGAAAGAGGTGGGCGAAAGGAGGGGTGTGTCTGTCAGTAGAGTATAACATTGACCTAAAGCATCGAACGTGCTCTTATGTACAGTGGAAAGTATTCACAAGGCCTGAGAATTCCTTCGTCCAGCTTTGGGAATGCCACTGAATCAAAGGCCGGTAGCTGCAGCCTGTTCGTGATGACTTTCACACATGAATTTCAGACTCGGTTTGGTCATCATCTGATCTGTCGGACACCTAAGGGTGGAATGGTTGCTAGTTTTAATGGTACAAATCCCAACAGTAATATCACTTGGAATTTTTTTGGGCATGATTAAGTGGTTGAGATGTCTCCAAAGTTTCACATCAAATGCTCCATTCTAGAGAAACTTTAAGTTTCTAGAATTTTAGTCAATTCTAGTCAGTTGTTCACAATGGTGGTGAATGGAAACAGACGTCTGCCTGAGTTTTAAGGAGGTTCATTCATGGTGGAGAGGCACATGCAGGACATTGAGGCAAAAAAGTCCCCAAAGAAAACTTTAGTTTAGATTTGCTATCATTTTACCACCATCAGTGTTCCATATAAATGCACAGAAAACCCATGTAGCTTCACAGGTGGGTTTGGATGTTAAATATATGGCTATATTTGTATTGTATACATGATGCCTGGTTCCATTCACCACCACTGTAAAGAAATCTGCGTCGGTAAGTTTCTCTACAATTTCACACCAAACAACTATAAGATTCAAGATTCAAGATTCTTTATTTGTCACATGCGTAGTCCAACACGCAGTGAAATGTATCCTGAACCGCTCCTTTTATGACTGTGCAGACATTATAAAAATAAGTACAATTTTAAATTAAACACAAATCTGAATATTTCTAAAACACAAATAAAACATAAATAAATAAATAAAAAGATTCACATTCCAAACACTGAATTTTGAATATGTGGAATTCCCATTTAACCATGTACAGTAAGTGTCCATTATAATCTAATCAGTAAACAGCAGTAATGCTGAAGTGTATATACACTATATGGACAAAAGTATTGGGACACACCTGTTTTCTAGAGTTTGGGCTAGGCCCCTTACTTCCAGTGAAGGGCAATCTTAATGCTTCAGCATACCAAGACATTTTGGACAACGACATGAGGACACAGTTTGGGGAAGAACCTTTTCTATTCCAGTCTGACTGTGCCCCAGTTCGGTGTGCCCCAGCCGTGACCTCAACCCCATCCAACACCTTTGAGATGAACTGGAATGGAGGTTATGAGCCAGGCCTTCTCATTCAACATCAATGCCTGACCTCATAAACGCTCTACAGAATGAGTGGGCACAAATTCCCACAGAAACGCTCCAAGATCCTCCAAGAAATAGTGGAAGCTTTTATAGCTGTAAATGGGGACCAACTCAAAATTAAAGTCTATGTACTTGAATGAAATGTCATTACCCTGCTGGTGTAATGGTCAGATATCCCAATACTTGTGTCCATATAGTGTATGTATGTATGTGTGTATGTATATACATCTCAGTATCAGTATTGTGGTCTTGTATTGTAACGCCCATCCCCTCCATCCCTGGCTGTTGCACGGTGGCTTTGTTTTAAAGGGAGAAAAATAACACGGAGGTTTTTAATGAGTTGCTGGTTTAAGCGGAGCGCAGTTTCAGCAATTATGTTAATTTCCTAACGGTCTGGTTCCTCTCATTTTCTGTAATTGACACACATTCGGTGGAAAAGAGGAAAAAACCTCAAATTCAAAAAATAAACGCACCGAAAAGCTGATGACAGGGCAGCCCTGCCGTCCCTTACTCCATAAACCACATACATGTGTACACTTTTCTCTTTCTCTCTGAATGACTTTTTTTCTTTCTTTCTGTTTCTTCAGTTCTCTCTCTCTCTTCTCTTTTTCTCTCCTTCTCTCTCTCATTGTCTCTTTTTCTCTTTTTTCCTTCTCTTCAGTTGGGTCTCTCTTTTCTCTCTTTCTGTCCTTCTTGCTCTCGCGCTCTCTCTCTCTTCCTTTCCTTTTTAACAATTCTTTCTTTTCTCTTTTTCCCTCTTGCTGTCTCTCTTTCTTACTTTCAATCTCTGTTCTTGCTTGTTTTAATCTCATTCATCTGTTTCTCTCGCTCTGTCTTAGTCTCTCTCTTTACCCTCTCTTTCTTTCTTTCTTTCTTTCTTTCTCTTTCTCTCTCTCTCTCTATCTCTCTCTCTCTCCATCTCTCTCTCTCCCTCTCTCTCTCTCCATATGTATGCTGTTGTTGTTCTGTATGCGCATCTTTGTCCCTCATGGACACTAATGTAGATGACTCCTTGAATCCTAACACACAAACACACAGACGCACACACACACACACACACACACACACACACACACACACACACAAGGCCTGTGGTGACAGCTCCTCTCCGTATTTGGCAGTGTCGCTCAGAGCTGAAGCGTGATTGAGTTATTAAGTCATTTTCTGAGGAACAATAGCTGAGGAGGGTAACTGGTGTCTGAACATTTATCCCCACGTCTATATTTAACAAGGGAGAGAGTCTTTCTCTCTTTCTCTCTCTCTCTCTCTCTCTCTCTCTCTGTCTCCTTCTCTCTCTGTTTTTATCCATCTGTTCTGCATTTTCTCCTAATTGCCATTTTTCTAGTTACAGTCATCTGTTTTCGTTAGGGTTAAAGATGTCAGTCACACAAGTGCGAGAGCTATGCTGCATGTGTGTGTGTGCTGGTGCATATGTACGTGTGTGTGTGTGTGTGTGTGTTCTCCTCTTTGTCTCAAGATAAGAGACCTGAACTTTTAAAGGGTGCATATCCTACAGTTTTCTACACTCAGTCTACATGACCACTTTCCAGCCTCTCTTAATGCCTTAGAATTAAAAAGACTGCTTCTGTTACTGTGCCTTTAAGACTGATATATGTAATTGACCTCTGTCCTTATTGGCTGCTTTGTATTGAGGCATAGTCCAGACTGAAACACTCCTTATAACTTCAATGTGAGTGGGTGGGGCTAAATATAGGCCCTTATATAGGCCCTTTAATCACTTTGGTGAAACAATTAATTTAAGGTCAAAATTACATCAGATTTTGCCAAATTTCCTAAAGAGCCCATTAGCATGGCGCTAACTGCATGCCTAAATCATCACACACTCACCTGGACCACGTTGGTTTGTTAAGTTATCTCTGTATTGGGCTCAGTTTCCTTCAGGATCAGTAATGTTCTCTGATTCTGATATCTGCTCAAAATGCTGATTAATTGCATTTCATTGTCCGTTGTTTTCTTCGTTTTCAAACCTCATTCTAGAGACACTAGAGACAATTTAAGGTGGAAAAATACCAAAAAGTTTAGCGTCCATTAGCATGGTGCTAACTGCATGCCTAAATCATCACACACTCTCCTAGACCACGCTGGTTTGTTGATTCATTGCAGTTCATGGTTGTTTTCTTTGTCTTTAAACCACAAAATCTCACTCTAGAGACACTTAAAGTCTTTGCCATACTCAAAGTCCCAACCTGGGACTCTCAATGGCACCCGCACTTCACCTCATGTTTACTGCCAAAACAGGCACACTCATGTCCTGTTATTTGATTTGATAAGTTTATAACTCAGTGTGGTTTACTGCTGCTAACTGCATCTTACTCAGTATCATACTTATGGTGCAATATTAGTCATTTATTTATTAGTCATTTGGAAGGTTTACATCCCTTTCTCACTATACTGTTACACCGCTGTATTGTTTACTGTGAGGCGAGGGGGCGGAGCACCCTCACAGGCCGCAGGACTGAGCTCGGGGCTCCTCCCTTTATGAGAGCCAGATGAGCTGAGTTAAGGGAGCAGCCAGGATGCTTTACAGCACGGGCTCTCGGACAGAGTAGGGAGAACAGGAGGGAGGAGAAAGACTGGAGAGAGCGATCCAGAACAGGAGAGACAGAGAGAGAGAGAGAGAGGTAGAGGGGAGAGCCCGGGTTAAGATTTCAGCCCTAAGTGGTGGCGGTTATGTCGTGTGTTTTTGTGTAACTGATAACGCCTTTTGTTTCATTTTATACCCAGACCCTAACCCTATATCTTAAACCCTAAATCTAAACCTAATCCAAAACCTAACCCTACACCCAACTCTTAATCTACCCCTTAATTCCTCAACTTTATCTTCAACCCAAAATTTAAATCTAATCCCAAATCTATCTCTAATCTTTAATCTTAATGCCAAAATCTGATCCAGAACCTAATCCTAATCCTACTGCAGTACGTTATGAATCAGTGTTGTCAGATGGTTTCTATAGTATCTGTAGATCATCTATAGAAGACTCTCAAAGTAAAACTTTAGAAATCATCACTTTACTTATAGATTGGAAATAATTTTGATGACGAGTGTGGCTCATTGTCTCACACTGCCTGACACACACACACACACACACACACACACACACACATACACACCACATCAACCATCCATATGGTGCTGATGGTATTTTTAGAAAAAGATAACAGCATATCTCTCTCTCTCTCTCTCTCTCTCTCTCTCCCTCTCTCTCTCTCTCTCTCTACCAGACGTCCTCCTATAAGCTTCTCTATAAAGTCTGTCAAATGAGACAAGACAGATTGAGGGGTGAGAGCAGGAAGAAAGAGAGAGAGAGAGAGAGAGAGAGAGAGAGAGAGAGAGAGAAACAGAGAGAGAGAGGAAAAACAAAAGTAGCCAGGATCCCATTAGTAACACTTACATGGGTAAATGAAAGTCAGCTCCGGCAGTAACAGATCCCACCTAAAGGCCACATGCTTCACATAAGCTCTGAGAGAGAGAGAGAAAGAGAGAGGGAATAAGAGTGTTACATAAAGAAAGAAAGAAAGACAGAAAGAAAGACTGAAGATGGAGAGGTAGACACATAGAAAGAGTAAAATGAATACAGAGAGAGAGAGAGACACGGTGAGGAAGAGAAAGGGGGAATAGAAAAAGAGAGAGAGAGAGAAGAAAGTGGAGAAAGATTGAGAGGAAAGAGAAAAAATAAGAGTGCTAAAGAAAGAAAGCAAGCAAGCAGGAAAGGGACAAAGATTGAAGATGGATCGGTAGACATGTAAAGAGAAAGAGAAAGATGAATAAAGAGAGAAACAGAGACAGGACAAGGGAGAGAGAGAGAGAGTAGAGTAAGATGGAGAGGAAAGAGAAAAATAAGAGTGCTAGAAAGTGAGAGAGAGAGAGAGAGAGAGAGAGAGAGAGAGAGAGAGAGAGAGAGAGAGACGGTTTTGGAGTCTCACTGCAGTCTTCCACAAGGTCACAGTGGTAAACTGTCTGTCACAGCAGATTAAAACACCAGTGGTTTGAACAGAAGCCTCAGACGAGCAGATCAGGTCCTCCTGAGACTCAAACACAGTGAAGGAGACTCTAAACACACTGACCTTGTTGTTCAAAGTACTTAACCTGGTCAGTGTCTCAAACTTGCTTCATTTTAAACAGTGACCTAGAAATCTGAATCTGGAATCAGAATTTTCAGATCAGAAACTTTTCTTTGGTTTAAATGAAAAAAATCACAGAACTTCATTCGGGTCTCATACTTTTGTTCACCACTGTATACATATGTTTATATATATATGTGTGTGTGTGTGTGTGTGTATGTATGTGAAAGAGAGAGAAACAGAGAGAGGGAGTTAGTTTATTTAAACTGGCAGCATCCCCCCCATTCCCCAGTGCTCCAGTAAGCATCAGGTGTTCCGTTAGCTCCCCCCAGTGCGCTCTGGGAAATGCGGTCCGTGGCTCACCCACGCAATCAGGATGCTCATTTCACACTGCTCACTGAGGGATGGGCCGCACGATTTACAGCGTTTCAGAACTGCTCTTTTTCCCCTTTTTCTCTTTCTGCTCTCCTGTCTTCATATATTGAGAACGTTTCACAAGTTGTTCTGTTTCTGTTTTATATATACATA
>JBBPCZ010000156.1:21063546-21075976 GCA_037974445.1 Brycinus macrolepidotus | reverse complement strand
GCATCGGCCACCCACACCCCAAAATCTCACTCCAAGGTTCTTGGAAAAGTTGGGAGCCCTGGTGATAACTGTGATTATATTCAGTATATAAACGTCTGCCATACGTTGCCACCCCTCACCCCTGCCCCCCTTTTGCCACCACATAAATATTTTTCTAGATCCACCCCTGTGTCTATGTATTCTTTTTGCTATTCATGTGCACTTTTTTGTGACTCTTAGTTGCTGTTGCTACATTCATCAAGCAACACCTAGTAGCATCTGTAGCACTTGTGCTGACAGATAAAAAATTCTGCTGGAAAATATGTATGCCTCAGAGGTGTACATTATCAAAATAAAAAATACTTTACAAAAAGTAAAAGAATTTAAAGTCCAAAAAAGGATTTTGGAGATCATGCTTACATTGATCAAACCAGGGAATTCTTTGAGAAGTAGAAGGAAAAAGAAGGAGAGAGAGAGAGAGAAAGAATAGAGAGTGAAAGTATGAGAGAGAGAGAGAGAGCGAGAGAGAGAGAGAGACAGACAGACAGAAACAAAGAAAACACAGTGAGAAAACAGGGATTTCATTTAGCCACTGGATGTCAAAGTGGCAGGTCTGAGCAACAGAAGCTGCCCCTTCAGATGAGCTAATGCCAAAACTAACAGTAGAGCTAGAAAAACTAATCTTAACACTGTTCTGTAATCTTTTTTTGTCTCTATTTTCCTTCGTTTGTTGGTGGAAGTAGCACCTAGTGATGATTCTGATTGATTGAGACACCTGCCAAATATGCATCTTCATATCTGACTAATAAATGTATTAAGTATATTTTCAAGTGATTCTGTTTTACCTCTGAAGCAGTGAATATCTTATCTAAGCAACTGCACATTCAGAGCACGGCAGCGTTGGATATAATGTGTCCTATAAATGTGTCTCCAGCTGCTTTTCAGTGATGATGTATGTCCTCATTATCATTCCCATGGGATACAAATAGGAGAAGACAGTCAACACATGACATTTCCACCACCATGATGAGTCTAATGATGTTTACGCGACTTTCTGGCCATGCTGATTTATTGGCAGTTGTTCAAAATTACCACAAATATGTGTCCTAAGGTTGCAGCTAAATTTAACCTCCTAATACTGTTAAAACTAGGATCTAAACTCAAAAATATCCAAAGTTCTCCATTCATATAAAAGAGGCTGATTCCTTCTCAGTGGCTTGTGGCTTCCTATCATTGATTATAAGCCTAATGTAAAGCAATCAGACACATTTCTCTACTTGAGTCACATTGCATTTTTGTAATTGTTTCTTTTAATGATGTTTGAAAAGGTTATTCATTGAAAAAGTGTCATGGCGGCTCACCCTCTCTGTCTTGTGCAGGTTGAGGCTGTCCGGGGAAGTGTGTTGGTTATTTTGGGTAAATTGAATCAGGCCGATGTTACTGTTGGCCATATTTACAGTAGTTAAACCACTAAACTCCATTATGCCACTAACAGAACATGCACGGCATGTTTTTATCATCCATAATGTGAAAAAGGAGAAGATAGCTCTCACAAAGATGTTCAGTGTGTGTTTGCTGAATGCTGTATCTTCTCAGTGGTCCTTCCGCTTGTTCTTGAGGAGTTCCTCCACCTGTGTCTTGGTTCCTCTCAAAAATAAATACTTAAATGTTAATGAAATTACATTAAATGAAAATAAGCAAACCTTCAGATATCTCAACACTCCTTCCACTGAGTGAGTTCAGCTCCTTTAAGGTACCTTTGCTGACACAGGTGTTCATTGATATAATCTCCACAGCAAAGCACTGAACAACAGAACAGGCTCTGATACCTCACATGAGCCAAAGGTCACCATGCCTGTGGGCTAGAGGGGATAAAGCCCCCCAGTGTTGGGCTGTGGAGTTCTTGGGAGTGATGGAGCTCCTTTGGGATGAGTTGGAGTGCCATTTGTGGTCCAGAACTAATCATACACATCAGTATCTGACCTCACTAATGCTCTCGTGCAGTCAGATCTTCACAGCAATGTTCCAACGTCTAGGCTTTCGTGAAGAATAGAGGCTGTTACTGCAGCAGACTCCTCCTATACATCCCCTGATTTCAGAAGAAACACAGGTGTCTACACACTTTTGGATATGTAATGTACAATGTTATTTACAGCCTATGAGGCTGGAGCTTTAGCATTAGCTAGGCAACAGTAACTCATTTTTGTGTGTAAACAGGGATTAAACCACAGTCGAATCTTTATGCCGCAACGGTGACATTGCACAGCGCAGCGTTAATGACGAGTGAATGAATATTATCCATCGCTGTCTGCTCTGTGAGCACCCTTTCATGTATTCATTTCTTTCTTTCTTTCTTTATTTATTTCTTTATTTATTTATTTAGAATTTGGCTCCCATACAGCTGTGATTTCATTGCTTTCAGTCTTGTAAGTGTACGCTGTGTTATATGACACACATCACATAGTAAATACAGTGAACGATTTGGCACAGGCCTGTGGGTGTCCTGCATAGTAAAGGAATTCTAGAATGGGTTACTTATTTACTGTGTGTGTGTGTGTGTGTGTGTGTGTGTGTGTGTGTGTGTTCATGGTTAAAAAGAAACAGACAAATGACTTGGCAGCAATCGAAGGACAGAAAGTAGAGAGAGAGAGAGAGAAAGAGAGAGAGAGAGAGAGAGTATGAAAGTGAGACTGAGTGAAAAAGATGAGACCGTGATAGAAAGAATGAAAGGGAGAGGGAGGAAAAGAATGAGAGGAAGAGAAAAGGGTTGAAAGAGAGAGAAAAAAAGTGTGAAAGTGAGAGAAAGTGTGAGAGAGGAAAAGAGAAAGAGAAAAGTAGAGAAAAGGAGAGAGAAAAAAGAAAGGAGAGAGATATAAGTCAAAAAGAGAAAGAATGATAGAAAAGAGAGAACGAGCAAAGAGAGGAAGTATGAGAAGGTAAAGAGTGAGAGAGAGAACAAAGTGAGAAAAAAGAAAAAAATGAGAGAGGAAAACAATGAGAGGGAGAGAAAGCGGGTACAATAAACAAAAGAGAGTCAAACTGAGAGAGGGAGCGAGAATAGTAAGAGAGGAAAAGAAAAAGGGGGGGCTGAAATAAATAGCCCATAAAAATGCCCGCAGCGGTCTCTGCCTCCAACCCGCAATTAAAAGCTAAACACACAGAACAAACACGGACGCACAGAAAACAATTACTGTCATTATTTCCATCCAGTCATGAAGCGATAGTGGCGATAACGGAGCCTCCTGCTCTGTTTCTGCTTTATTTTCTCCCTCCGTTTCTTCCAGCCTGGTTCAGAGGTGAAGGAGAAGAGGCCTGGTTTTTCCTTTTTTTTCGGACCGTCCGACAGCCTGAGAATCATGTGTGAGGAGAACACGGATTTGGCTCACTCCGACGTTACAGCGTTCCCTGGAGCTTGGCAGATAAAATCTGGAATTCTTACATTCTTGATCTTCATTCTTTTTTCTTTTTTTTTCTCGCTCGCCCAAAAATTGCATGTTATTTCCAAAAAGCCATCTCTCCTATGGTTTACGTAAGCTCACAAAATATGTTACACATTTCACAGGCCAGTAGTTCTGGACGGGCCGGGGTGCAGCCTGGGTGGGGAGCGGAGAGCGATGTTTTGGACACTTTAAAAGAACAACCCGCTAAAGGCCAGCTGCGAAAAAAAAAAAAAAAAAAAACGCCCACTGCATTTGGACTCCCAGAGGCTTTAACCCTAATTTAAATCTGAACACTTTTATCAGAACTGCAACACACACACACACACACACACACACACACACACACGGCTGATAAATAGGCTGCTATTGAGGAGATGCTGGAGGTTAAAAGTCATTTAAGGGTTTAGCAGTAGTTTCGGTGAATGTGTGAGAGTGAGAGAAAGAGGATAGAGATTATTTGTGTGTGTGTTTGTATGTGTCTATGTAGAGTTAACATAATGACCATTCTAAAACTTCTTAAAAGAAACATTCCATCCGTATTGCCCCTTGCGCTTCCTGTAGTGTATTACAGACTGTCAGAATGACTGTGTGGACCATATGAACATTATATAACATTACAGAGTGCTTCTTAAATTACATAAGACATATCTCAAACCCTACCCTTCCTGTAGTGTTTTTCAGTCTGTAGGAATGACCATGTGGTTCAAAGAAACATTATAAAGCATTATAGAGCACTATTTAAATGTGGCATTAAATCTACATCGCCCCCTATGCTTCCTGTGATGTATTACTGTCTGTCAGAATGACTGTTTGGATCTAATGAACATTATATTACATTTCTGAGCACTAGTTAAATGACCATGTGCTTCATATGAATACTATAGAGAATTGTCAGGTGCTTTTTAAATTAATCAGTAGAAGCCATATCACCTCCATGCTTCCAGTAGTATATTACAATGTCAGAATGACCATATGGATGGATCATATAAACATTGCAGCGCATTTAATTTTTAAGTAAATGATGTGTTGACTTTTCAATAATCTACGTTTAATTGCCACTTGTTGATTTTGTCCACACATCACTGAAGCAGTAATGTTAAGTTGATGCAAAATGACAAAGGAAACATGGCATATTTATTAAAACCACAGTGAAAAGCTAGATGTCCTCAAACTTTTGCCAGGCCATGTAGATCTTGTCCAGGCAAGAGAAAGGAGTTGTGAGGTTGAAAAACGAGTGCAGGGCAGGGGATGAAAAAGTGTCCTTGCGAGACCCTGCAGCGCACCGAGGCTTTTATGAGCGGAGTGGTGTTTTCTGTTTTAAACGCCATAACGTTTTATGAGGTGAAACACGGGTCTCACTCTTACCTGAGAAGAGCCTGGTCCTCAGCGGAGAAACGGGATTGGATCCAGATGCTCTGACCAACAGCCCTGACGCTCACCCAAAAACACACACATACACACACACACACACACACACACACACTGAGCCCTCCTGAACATGCCCCCCTCTGACCTCGGAGGCCGCGTTCTAGTCCAGTAATATATTTCCGATAAGACGGCTCTCCTGTTTCGGGGCAATCTAACACTAAGATAACATGAAAACATGGACATATAGGCTTTCTCTGAAAAAACTCTCAGATAATTAATTAATCAGTGAGCTCATATAATTAACAGAGTGCTTATCATAATATCAACACAGCCGTTTCCTCCGTCGGATTGGGTTTCTGGTGGAAAGGACGAAACTATACCCTGCTGTCGAAGAGAGTAACATAATGAGATCGTCATGAACCGTTTGTCGTGTCACCCATTTCATGATATTTCATTTCTTTTAGCTCAAAATCCATTCCCATCTTGCTGGCCGTCACAGTAAACAGCATTTTGCTGTTTCTGCACCAACAATTTTATCGTTGACTAGTATTTTAGGTGCTGGCATGAACATGTGTGGCTATTTTTTTACGACCCCTCGTATAATGGGTTTATGGGTCTGCTTCTTTCCTGACATCAACCACCCAAGGCTCAGAAGATAGCGGCTTATGACTGTCCTAAGTGAATCCGGCCCCTGGAGGTGAAACTGACTGTGTGGCCGTGCGTAGACTCTAACCTGTCTATGTAGAGTGTAAACTGAATGTAAATGAAATTTATGATGTATGTAACTATGTTAATTATGCAGTTTCAGACAGAAACAACCGTGCTTCACAGCACTGACATATTTTACAACAGTGAAAATAGTGTGATGTTACCTTTACTGGTAACTGAAATATGTGTCATAATATTTGATGTCTTAACAGCAAACCAGAGTACACAGCAAAACTTAGCATGTGATATAAACTGTCATGACATCGTTATGGCATTCATTAATGACAGTTAATCTCTAATGGAAATGTAACACTGTTGTTTTAATAAAAGCTGACGTGATATCATATTTTCACAACAAGGTCATCAGAATCAGAACTTTATTGATCCCCAAGGAAAATGCTGAAAATGGTATTAGGAACAATAGAAATTATCCATACTGATGTTACATTAACTTCTAATGAAAATTTAAGAATATTTTCCTCCTCTCTTAAAGTTACTTCTTTAGAAAAACAAGGTTTTTCAGACACAGATGGTATGTTTATGTCATGATTATGTCAATGTTATGCAGTGTTACTAAGGTGACCTTACAGGGTCTAGTGAAGAAGCGATCACTAAATAAATGTTGTGCTTCAGCCTCAGGGTTTCTAGAGCAAGCTGGAGAAATGCACCTAATGACCTAGTAACCTTTCTCCAGTGCATCCCAAACTAAAGCTGGCCCAACGTCCATCTGCTCTCAGCGGATGAATGAGTGTTTCTGCTTTAGGAGACGGAGGGCCAGACTCAGAGAGTTTTCAGGGACACTGGACAGGAAAGCACTGTATTCTTACCTAAACTCCCTAAATTGCCCAAACATTCCTGAGTAAACTTGTGGCTTGTACTGTGCACTTTTAGCAGTGTGACCGGCTTGTTTTTATTTGTGGGTTGGATTAGGAAAACTGGCATCGTACCTGCAGGGGCTGAAACCCAATCAGCGCGGTAAACTGAGATCCGAAACTGGAACGCATTTCGGCTTTGCAAATAATAACGTTAATAAAATAACTCTTGGCCTGCTTCTAACTTCATTCATTAGATATCGTGGCACCGGCTTGAGATCAGAAACGCGCTCATGAACAGCGATACGAGCTATTAAATTCAATGTTGTGTAGCGTTCTGTAATTGATGTCAGACCTCTGCTGTTTCAAAGCGCTGAAATGTTTCAGTGACCTTCCTTAATGCTCGGCGGCCTTGAATCGCCTCTTCCCAAATTCCTGGTGGCAGCTTCTCACTCAAAGCTCATTGAAACAAGAAGAGAAACTGTGTGTAAAGAGCAAATTATAAACTTTCACTCCAGACCACATTAGTGTTTGAGTTATTTTATTATCATCTGAATTTGAAGTTACGGTCTTGTTTTGTTCTTTTTGTCATTTTTTGACATTGAAACAAACAGCAGTTCAGTCTTGAACTTACACATACAGAACTTTATTCAAATGTAAAGACAATTCAGTGCATAACTGACCATGTGGTTAGTTCTGTAATGAAATTGTTGCTGTAAATTATTATATAATGACATATAATGAAAATAAAAAATAGAATAACTCCAATAACCCTGTGGTGCTGGTGTGCTTTTATCCCTGCAGCTCAAAGGAGCCACAGGCTTGTGTTTTTTTTTTCATTCATGGAAAACCTAAGTACACAGGCAATTTACAGCAGTGGGCTTTTTTGGTCTGTAAATGCACATAAAATTTTATAGGCCTTGTAAAGTGCCCACTGTGAAGTGATGGGCTTCTGTGTATTAGAGACGAGAGAGAGAGAAAGAGAGAAAGAGAGAGGGGCGGGGGGCCTGAATCCAGGTGACCCCAGAATGACCTCACCTTCCTTCCAAAACACAGCAGCATTAACAGCTTGGGTGAACAGCCATAACTGATAAACCAAATATGGCTAAAACAGGGAGAAACATAATGACGGTCAGTATTTTACAATCCATCACGTAAAACCACAGATCCAATATTACAGGCCTCAAAGGACTTTACTGGTTCTCCAAGTTATTTTTGTTGTAATTATAGAAAGGTTTTCCATCAATTCAGTAAGAAATGAATATCCCTCGTAATGCAACCATTGTATGTACACGCAGAAGGCGATAAGGGTGATAACACACTTTACTCTTGAATTTACAGTTCATAGCAGGCAAAAACAAACATCTCACGCAAAGGAAAGTCAGCAAAATCAGAACCTGACTGCAGATCGTTAAAATTAAGCCTGAACTGGACTGTCTCTTGACAAAATTCTGTCCGACTGTAGCCCAACAGAATTCTGTGGACTGACGGTCACAGTTGTTACAAGTTACTGATGGTCTGCCTGAAAACAGCCATAACCTGTCAAAACTCTATCCAAAACTGACTGGATCCCGACCAAATTCTCAACCTGACAGTAGTCTGAATAAAATGACTGTTGCCGCACAACATTCTCAACTCGATTGTATCCTAGTAAAATTCTGCCAGCAGAATTCTTTCCTAACTCTGACTGCATCCCAACAGTTCTGCCTGAACTCCACTGGAGCCTGTAAAACTTTTGCCCAACCTGACTGTAGCCCCACAAAATTTGGTCTGAACTCAACTGCAGGCAGTCAAACTCCACTGAATCCTGACAAATTCTGTCCTAACCTGACTGTATCCCCATAAAATTCTGTCCCGTATCCTGACAAATTTTCTGCTCTAACCTGTCTGTATCCTGATAAAATTCTGGTTTGTATCCTGATTAAATTCTGCCCTGTATCCTGATGAAATTCTGTCCTAACCCGACTGTTTACCAACAAAATTCCCCCTGAACTTGGCAGTAGCTTGACTCAATTCTGTCTCAATTCTGAGTCCTATTGAATTAAACTTCACATTCATACAGCTGCTTAATTATGTTATACTGACAATGACAGCTGTCCTCAGATCACTGATAAACAAAAACAAAAAATGAACTGCCTAATTATCTGCAATCCAATTTAATGTTTAAATTAACTGAAGCAGGGCTAAACGCAGACCAGTATCTGATAAAGGTGTGAAATTGTCAGAAACCTGAACATGAAATGTGAATCCAAATATTCAAGAAATGACAAACTTGGCCAATACCAGATGGGAATTAGGGTCCAGTCTGGTCTCTCATTTTTCAAGCTCCAGTGTGAGCCAAGTCTTCCATGGTCATTCCTGTCCATTAGCTTGTCAGTGTAGATGTAGATGTAACACCCCCTCTCCAGCACACATACACATATGTGTACCCTTCACCATACCAAGGGTAGTTATGGGTTAGTGGCCGTAATGATGGTGGTCCCATGAGGTTCAGGTTCATTACTGTGCTCAGAAACGTCTTCTTTCTTTACCGTGGACCCTCACATGCACAGGACAGGTGTATTCCACTGAACACACACACGCACATGCAAAGTGCCCTGGGAAAGCGTTGATCATAAAGCTGTTCCTAAATCCCACTCCTGCACTCATATGCCAATCATTCAGGGCCTGAAATTGATTGCAGGTTTCCCCGTGTGTTCAGAAGGGAAAGGGAGGTGCAGGTAATTGAGCGTAGGTGAATCACACTCGTGAGCAGAGCATATCAAAACATACACACACCCTCCAATCAGTCCCATAAAGTACTTCTGCATGAGTGACTACGTGGATCATGTTCTTAGAGGAAAGAAAGAAAGATGGAAAAAAATAGAGGGCTCTGGTATGAATTCTCTTATTCATGTCTTGACTGACCATTCAGAAGTCATGAGGTTCCAAAGGCAATAGTTATGAATGAAAGATTCAATGCAGTGGATCTGATGAAAGATAGCGGTCACAGTTCTAACTTGTTTTGTGTTTGGCCATAGCCCGTTCATCATTAAATTAGTCCTATAATTACACAAGAATATGCAAGAGGGAAATCCAGGTACTGGAGGTGATGCGGTCACAGGCATGAAGCCAAAGGTCAAGTAGATCAGGACCCCAGGGCCAATATCCCATTGTATAGCCAGACTTCTTGTGTATTATTGTGAAAAGTTTTCAGATCCAGCTTTGCAGCAGATAAACACTATTAAATGAAGTTCAGCAAAAACGAATGGATGTCTACACTTGAAATGTCGTTAAATCAAGCACAAACGTACTTATCATCTAATAGCTTGAGAGAACCAGCTATACACTGTGCACTTATGTGACACATTTAAAGGCAGTATCAGCTGTTCCCAGCAGATTAAAAACTCAAACTGAAACTGAAACATTAAACTGTTTTATCATGGTGAATGTCCTTATAAGCAACAGAGGAAGCTCCCACAGCTCAACTTTTCTCCACCTCGTGGATCAGTTTCTCCTTGTCCATGTTTGGCTGGTTGAACTGTGTTTTGGTGAAAGGTGTCTGGCTTCACTGCAGTATCTAAGTTGAAACATTCAACGTGATGCAAAGTGTCAGAAACAGAAACAGAGGCAGGGTCAGAAATGCGACTGGTGTGGACAGCTTGTTTGCTCACAGTGGAAGCATTTTGGTTTTGTCATTGGCGCTCTCACTGTTTGGATGAGATGTTAGTGGTTAAACTTCTTCTGCAGGATTGTGATTCATAATTTGTGGCTGTTTTCTTTTTAGGTGCTTAGTATTGCTACAGGTAAGTAAACTGTGAAACTACATTACTGAAAAGTTTGTAGGCCTTCTTTAGAAATCAAGGGCATCAAGGGCAACAGGCTCTCTACTTCTGGGAAGGCTAGGTGTTAGAACATTGCCCTGAGGATTTGGTTGCATTCAGCCACGAGATCATTAGTGACGGTAGGTGCTGATGTTGGATGATCAGTTCTGTATCACAAATGCCACTTCTACTCATCAAAATAGAGCTCCATCACTCCAGAGAGCCAACACTGAGGTGCTTTATACCCCCCAGCCCATGCGCATGGTGACCTCAGGCTTATGTGTTGCTCCAGAGTCCAAAGCCATGAGAATGACTTTCACACCGGGGTTTGCTGAAAAATATTGATGGCGGTGGCGACCTAATAATTTAACATTTGGACAGAGAGTGCATAATGATTTGGTGCTTTATCAAAAAAAGTAGCAACAGTAGCTAAAGGGATCTCAGACTGTGCTGTTTCCATGTGTCTCATTAAATTTGAATTTGTTTTTAATGAAATCTTGGGCTGCTTGGGCAGCACAATGTATGTTTCATGTAAGAACACACTTGCATTATTCAGCCCCAGTAAAGATGTATGCTTTTTAAAGAACCGCTGATTTGATTAGCTGTACTCAGCTGAGATTTTTTCTTTTTCATGCCATAAAAAAGGCATATTTCCGCAAGTCCGAAGATCACATGATCGTAAATGCAGGAATGACAGTTCAGCTGTAGTTCATGTATACGTTAAAGCTGCGGTGAAGTGAACTTATAGCGGGCTTAATGCTGCTTGATTCAGGAAGAAAATGCAGCCATCATCCGAAATTGGAAGGTTTTTCGGCTAAAAGCATTAGAGGTTTTTTTAATGTGGCTCTATATGATGGATGGTGTTTGGTTTCGGAGCGGTGCATGTGTATTTAAGGAGTGTTGCGCGTTTCTAATTCCTTCCTTCGGCGCTGCAGGATATTCAGTGCCACTTTGTTCTCCTCAAATCCCTGATTGTGACTTTGAGAGCCGTTTGAGGAGCAGAAAAACAGCGACCGCATCTTGTGACATGCATCATTTCAGCCAATTATGAAATTATCCCAGCCCGTAGAGTGTATGTGGGTCACTGACAGAAAAGAACAGTATGTATTTCATCCTAAGGTCAGGGGTCAAGTGCTAGTTAAATTGTCTGCGGCAGTGTGACGTTAGGCCCGCCCTTTTCTTTTTTTCTACTTTTACTGTAAATTGCTGAGATATGAATGCAAAGCGACGTCAAGCGAAATGTACATTGAACATACTGGTTCATTGTAAAGAGCTCTGGAGAAGCTCTCAGCCACCTGTTCAGAGTGGTCAGATTCTCTTTAACAAAAGATTCCAAATTTACAAATTTATTGAGGAGAACAAGCGAGTACTGAACAGTCTGATCACAGACCTGCACTCCAGTGATGAAGTGTGCAGAAAGTCAAACAGTGACTAAACATCGTACTGTGATTTATTCTGTATTCAGTGCTAACAATGCATTATTTATTCATCCTGTTTTATTCAGGTTATTTTGTTCTATTCTATTCTATTCCATAAAGATGTTCTATTCTATACTATTCCATTCTATTCTATTCTATAAATGTAGTCTTTTAGATTCTGTTCTAATCTGATCTAATCTATTCTATTTTCCAAAGGAAGTCTATCCTGTACAGCCATTCTATTCTATTCAATGAAAACACTATTTTATTCAATAATATATTCTGTCTATTTCATTTTATTCTATTCAATTATATTCATTCTACTCTATTCTATTCTGTTCAGTTATATTCCAAAAAGATAGTCTATTCTTTTATATTCTATTCTATTCTATTCTATTCTATTCTATAAAGATATTCTATTCTTTCTGTTCTGTTCTATAAAAAACATTCTTTTCTATTTAATTCTGTTTCATAAATGTATTCTATTCTATTCTATTCTTTTCTGTAAAGATATTCAGCTCAATCACATTCTATAAAAATATTATATTCTATAAAATTATATGCTATAAAGTTATTCTATTTTATTCTATGGACTTCTATTCACTTCTATTTTGATGAGTTATATTCTCTGAAGGTATTTTATTCTGTTCTGTATTCTGTTGTACTACACAAACATTCTTTTTTTTCTACTCAGATTTATCACGTTCTGTTATAGTCTGTAATGGTATTCTATTTTATGAAAGCTTTTTATTTTGTTCAATTATATTCTAATCTATTCTGTTCTGTTCTATTCTATTCTATTCTATTCTATTCTGTTCTATTCTATTCTATTCTATTCTATTCTATTCTATAGATATTGCTCTATGTTGTTGTTTTCCACGTTAAAAGCCGGAGCAGGTCCA
>JBBPCZ010000156.1:21045359-21055502 GCA_037974445.1 Brycinus macrolepidotus | reverse complement strand
AAAAACGAAACGAAAACTAAGAAAACCATTAATGAAACAAACTAAAACTAAACTAAAATTCATAGCAAATTTGAAAATGATATTAAAATAAAAACGAATTTAAAAATGCAAAACTATAATAACCTTGACTGGACCATCTAGCAATGGAAGAAGATGGTCTGGTCGGATGAATCATATTATTTTTAATATCATGTGGATTGCCGGGTGTGTGTGTGCGTTCCTTATCTGGAAAGAGATGGCAACAGGAGGCACTATGGGAAGAAAGCAAACCAGCGGAGGCAGTGTGATGCTCTGGGCAATGATCTGCTGAGAAACCTTGGGTCCTGCTTTCATGTGGACGTTACTTTGACGCAAACCACCTACCTAAACATTGTTGCAGACCAAGTACACCTCTTCATGGTGACAGTACTCCTTAATGACAGTGACTTCTTTCAGCAGGATAACAATGTTCAGGAATGATTTGAGGAACATGACAAAGAGTTCAAGGTGCTGACTTGGCCTCCAAATTCCAGTCACATCAGGCATGTGTAGGATGTGCTGGGAAAACTATTCTGATCCATAGAGGCCCCATCTCGCAATTTGCAGGACTTAAAGGATCTTCTGCTAACGTCTTAGTGCCAGATACCACAGCGCACCTTCAGAGGTCTTGTGGAGTACATGCCTTGACTGTTTTGGCAGCACAAGGAGGATCTACATAACATCAGGTGGGGTTTTAATGTTATGGCTGATCGGTCTATTAGGCTTATCCCGCTTGGGAAATATTAGACTTCCATTTTTATACTTTATTAGACTTATATTATATTTAAATGACTAGCCTAAGCGGAGAGAGAACCCTCAATAACAGGGTGTATTCCCATTGAAAACAGAGTGCACTCTTGACCGCCGATTAGTCCCCTGTCCTTGTCTCTGTTTGGCCGAAGCTAATCTAAGACATTTGTTTTCTGGCTGGCCTCAGTCACCCCTTTCCCTGTGCAGTGGTAGTTTCTAAACAAATCACAAGCCAGTTGTGTTTGTAATACCAGCGCAGTTCGATAATTATCCCCCTGGGGGAGCCGCGTTCTAGCTCTGCTCTTTGCTCTCTTCCTCTTAAGGAAGCTCTGTATGACATGGAAGCTGTTTGGGATAGCAAAGGTCAAACATGATGCTACAGGCAGACATGAAATGACAAATTCATGTTTTAGCGGAACAAAAAAATCTAATTTACTCCATTTTCTCCCATTCCTCTAAATGTGGCCAATCAGCCTAGCCTTCTTCTTTAACACTGAAACTATGAGGCTGAGATAGCTAATAAGTAATGGAATTTACTCAGCCAATTAGCTAAAAATAACAGAACTGAAGTTCAAGTTAGCTGCTTCTGTTTTTAGCAGTGATAATATGTGCTGTAATCCATGGTTATAGATGACGGTGTGTCTGAAACCACATAAGCAACCGTCATTTAGTTAAGCAGTTAGCACCATGGGGTATATGTTAGCTACATTAGCCACTTAGCTCTAGTGCAGAACTAAGGAATCAGAGTCAGAAAGTGGAACTTCTTGAGCGGAAACTTTTACGGTCAGGGGGAATAGCGCTTCAGGGATTGTCCCAAAAGACAAACAGAGCTATAAAAGTTTACGCTCCAGACTTACAGCTAATCTGTAACGGAGGGCCTTGTGTCTGTGTCTTCCGAACGGAGTGATGCAGAGCTGCCAAGCCAGATGTCAAGGCGTGGGATGAGCAATGTTGGACATCCAGATTACAGTGCGCTATTTGGATTTGCCCGTCAGGCCTGCGGCATGGACACCACATCTGTTTCCACTCAGGGAGGTTGTACAATCTACAAGCCCTGGATCTGCCGGCATCTCTCTCCGCATCCCTCAGTGGGATTCCCCTCTATCCTGAGAAACAATACCCTGGAACCTGCTCTTGATAGTATTTCAAAACGCCTGTAAGATAACGCTCCTTCACCGGTTAAAGGGAGTAATTTACAGTGGGGTCCTTAAATTAGAAGCTAGCTGAAATGTTTGTCTCCCCGAAGACGCATTTATTCATTTTAGGATAAGCAGGGAA
The DNA here is from genome assembly GCA_037974445.1 of Brycinus macrolepidotus. Taxonomy (NCBI): domain Eukaryota; kingdom Metazoa; phylum Chordata; class Actinopteri; order Characiformes; family Alestidae; genus Brycinus; species Brycinus macrolepidotus. The sequence continues at coordinate 21,053,456 of JBBPCZ010000156.1, read as the reverse complement.
CACCCGGGTTGAACGCTCCCCAGGAGATATTATAGGAGGACTAATATCATCAGGATTGAACTCTGATGTACTGTGCGCAGCTTTTACGTCCTTTTCCTCTTCTGCGGTTCGCTGTAAATTACTCGCCACTGGCCGAGCCCTAAACTTTTCCGCCGTCGCTCGAGATGTCGAGGTTGTTCGGAAAGCTTCTCTTTTGAAACTGAGGTCACAATGTTTTGCCCGAAGCCTCATTCATAATCGTCTGTCTAGCGAGAAAACCGCACACCTGAAGGTTGGGGTAGTTAGCGCTGTAGGTAGAACCCTGTTAGAAGGCCTTGCGAGCAGATTTACAGGCGTACCGAAGATGGAATACCTGACCTGCGCCACAAATACATATCCATACTGCCTCGGAGGCTGGAAAAATGTGATATTAATTTTCTCGCACGGATATGTTTACAATCAGCACGTACTGGCGAGCAGAAAAGGAAGAAGCAGTCAGCTTCATGATTAAAGCTCGCAATCACAAACCCTGCTGTGCTGCCATCGCTCCGCAGCGAACCGAAACCTCACGACACAATTGAAATCTCCTGATAACACATTACATGTTTTTTTCTGAAACAGATTTTTTTGGTTTCCAGCCCCTGCTCGTAGCCACAGTTTAGCATGTGTAAAGGCCTGAGATGAATGTGCCTCCAAGAAAAACACAGCGCAGGAAGTGGGCCCGGGGAATGTGATTAATTCATTAGATTAGCGTGCTATAAAAGCGGCCGTGCGTTATTTGATTATTCCCGACTGAGGTGGTGAAGGGGTCGAAAACTACTGGTGCAAATGAACTACAGGCCCACGGGCGCTGGCACAGTGAACGGCAAAGACCCGATGCTCAACTGCCAGGAAAACACTGGGGCAAAGGCTGGATCACATTTAAAAGCTCATTAGTAAAGTGTTATGTATGGACTTATGGTTCTGAGTCGTTTTCCGGCACAAACTCTGTTTGCTGTACAAAAGGGCCCACATCCTACATCTTTCATCTATTTTATTCCTTTCCTTTTTCCCCACCACATTTGTTCAGTCTTATGCACTATACACAGTCTTTCCTTTTTTACATAACCTCCCTTTATCCCATACAATTAAACAGACTGTGCCGTTAAGAGTGATGAGCTCTGCTCTGATTGGCTGTCTTGTATTGCGTTGCATTCTAAAAGCAGTCGAGGTGAAAATGTTCCTTATAACTGAATGTAACATGAATAAACAGTTTGGCTAAATAAGGAGATATATGTAAATATATTCATGTTTGTGACATCACAAAAGCAATGAATTCAAAGCAGCACATTCTAATTCCCATAAATGCACTGTTTGGACTTGTGAGACAGTTTTGAAACTTTCAAGCTCATTCATTAAAAAAAGAAAGAAATCACAGTTTTCCATGCTGCAGGCCCTTTAAGCTCTGGTTCTTGTATTACCATCTACCTTCATGGGCCACTTTATCAGAAACCCTTCCTTTGTACCTCCGCCTTGGTGTACAGTTAGAGAATGTAGTCCATTTGGTCATGCACAGCTTGTGTTAGCCATCCTCTAGCCCTCCACAGGTCCTCAGGGGCCATAGGCCAGCACATTTTAGAGATTATCCTACTCAAAGACAGATGATCCAGCTCACAACTGTGCTGGACTGTGCTCCACTCCTGATCTAAGCTCCACTCCTGATCCTGATGGTCACTTTCTAACCACAAAGCCACTGATGACTGGATAGTTTTGGGTGGTGGACCCTCCCTGAAATCAGCAGTGACACTGACGTGTGTAAAAACCCCAGGTCTGCCTTATAAACCCCAATGTAACATACCTAAAAGCTGGATCTGATAAAGTGGCCTGTAGTCACTGTAACCTTTTAATGAAATAATTCTATTACACTGAACCCTCCCAGTTCTGTTGAAGTTCAGTGGTGTCTAAGCTCACTGATCTGAGGCTCTGACTTGCAGTGACATTTTATGTAAAGTCATCTAACTTCACCCCAACAGCAGCGCCCTGGGGGCTCGATATTTCACATATAATCATTTCTGCCCGGAGAACCTGTTGCTTCACTTTCAGTCCGTGAGCAAACAAACATATCCGTGAGCTAGTGAGCCGTGCAATGTTAGCATAGCACGCTTTTGGCCCACAGCTCCCGCATTGTCTCATCTTGGAATGAGCCTTATCATGGCCGTAAGTCTCGAACCTGGCGCGGCTCCTATCGTAGCTGTACGTCTCGTTCGATCCCAGCTTGGTGCCAGCTGCCTGGCCGCAGCTAGCGATTGGAAATTGCTCCCTGGAGAGCTGTACATCTCAACGCCTCCGAGATGTGCCGCCCTCGGCTCCGTGTGAGCCTGTAGCCACAGAGACGACCTCCAACCTCCTCCGCTGGGAGCTGCAAGTGAAGAAACCTGGAGATGTTGTTGTTCTTGAGCGCTTTGAGGGGGTGTGTGTGTGTGTGTATGTGTGTGTACGTGTGAGTGTCTGGGTGAGATGTTATTCTTCCACCCTTGGGGGACTGGCTGCTTTGGTCCTGACCTGTGATTTAAACCCCAGTAATCTTCAGCAATCACACAAATATGTCCACACCGACTCAGGCCGAACTGTAGATGCGGGATTGCTTCATTTGAACTCTTCAGCGCCGCCGGATCCGTAGAGAGCAGCAGGGCGGGGAGCGATTATGGGATGCTTTTAAAGAGCGTCCCTCCTGATGACTTCATGCCTAAGCAACGCAGCGCGTGCTGCGGACAGGCGAGAGTGATTAACCAGCGTCGCTCAGGGTGTCGAGGCCATGCTGACTTCAGCCTAACTGTAATGTTCCTCTTCCCAAGGTGAAGCTTACTTTAAAGAACAGGGAGTTACAAACTAGAACAGGATCATTTCTCCTCAGAGTTTGGCCATATTGCACATCCAAGGGTGAAACAATTCACTTATGAGGGGAAGTGTTACTGTACATGCCAACAGTGGCAGCGTAACTACCATTTCTATCGGATTTCTTTTGGATTTATTTAGACTTTATATTTTAGATTGTTCTCGTCTCTGTGTTTCTGTGTCTGCAGTCATAACATCAGCAATTTCCTCTGGGATTAATAACGTTTTCTGATTCTGATTCTGATACTGAGTGTTCCCAATCTGCTCCTCAGGCTCTATAGATATTTTACACTGTTGCTATATCCCCTCTGTATCAGGGAAACACACCTGTAGCAGGTATTCAGTGTTCTTAATTACTTGATTCAGGTGTGTTGGAATCTGTGAGAGAACAGAAAATGGTGGACCATAAGGACCTGATTTAGACGTGCTACGATGTAATAGTGCTTGGTGAATTCACCTGGAAGAGCATGTGGAAGACAACTTGCTAAAATGCAATTTCATTAGCTAATCAATGATCTTATCAAACATTGTGATGATTTAAATAAGTGCTGGTTTTATGCAAATTATATTATTTCTTTCTCTGTCACATACCGCATGATTTGTTTTTAACGGCTTCACCTTAACTGAAGCATATTCAACAACTTCACAATGAGACCCTACCCCATACCCCTATATAGGGCTTATGAATAGTTAAAAAATAGTTAAATAGTTAAGAATTATAGTTATTAATTAGATTATGAACACTTTAAAAATCAGCAATTATAATAAACAAATAAAATGATTATAATACTGTATACTGTGTGTATACATATACATGTATACTGTGTGTGATAAATATATAATAGTGTATAATATGTACATAAAATATGTATAGCTCACTGCTGCTCTTATGCATTATAACTACGTATTTCTAATTTTGTGTTCAGAAGCTAATTAATAGGCATTAAAAAAACTCATTTTAAACCATTCATAAATTCTTTATGAGCATGTTGTATTGTAAAGTAGTGCCTTAACCATACAACTTTATATAGTCACTCATATCTATGTTTAAATTTAAAACTGTATCCAAAGTTTTGTGTCTAAGTTACTGCATTTTCTGCTTTCTTTCATTTATATGTTTTAGCTTTGTATTGAGGGGACTCCATTACGCCCCTGTCCACCTTACAGTTCCACTACACACACCACTGCAGACACAAGAGTGTTCTCAGTGCAATAGCTGCTCTGGGTGTATTATTTACAGTGGCTCTGGACTTCATTACTGTCCTGGAGACCCATAACTGTGGTTGCAAGTGTACAGAGAAGGCTGAAAAATGTTTGTTTAGATGGTCAGGAGTAGCCGAGGGTCCCTATAGAATACTTTAAGGAAATGAGGGCTTTGGATGGGAGTGTCTCGGACAACATAAAGATTTTTGTCCGTACTTTTTTTTTAAAACCTCTCCTGACGTCTCTCTTTTGTGGTGTTGACTGGTGTGTTAGTTACGTAGTGTGTGTCTCAGTGGGGTGTGTGTGTGTGTGTCTCAGTGGGGTGAGTGTGTGTGTGTATGTGTGTAGGGGGGGGTTAATAGGATGTCTGTGGTCTCTTTTTTCACTGTTTGGCTCGGGACCAAGACCTCTCTCTTGCTCTCTCCCTCTTTCTCTCCCTCTCCCTCTCTCTCGCTCACTTGCTCTCTCCCTCTGCCTATTAATAACAGCATGGCAGCTGCTATGATCTGCACTAACTTTTATGCTCTTCCCTTTTAATAGCTGCCATGGCTTTTATCCCTTTGTTTTGATGTTATTTTCCAAAAACTGTAATAGTTTCAGAAAAAAAAGAAAAGAAAAAAAAATGTGAGCAGATTTCCAGCAGGAACGCCTTATGAGAATTCCTCAGTGGCTGACAAAAAAAAATAAAAACTCAATTGTTTTCACGAGTCACTGCAGGGGTGCTGGGTACATTTCTGAAGCATTTTCATTTCAAATTACGAGTGGTGTAAAGAGTGTAAGGGGGGGGAGGGCTGAGGGGGATCAGAGTGTGAACTCTGAGAGCAAGAAAAAAACAAAGTAACCACAGAAGAAATGCTCATTTTTATGTATGCACTTGAAATACACAGGACATTCAATGCAGAGACTTCCAGATACAGTGTAATACATACCAGATGTAGTTTATTACAGTCTGTGGATCATATAATCATTATAGAGCATTATAGTGCACTTTTTAATAAAACAATAGAAGCCATATCGCCCCCTACGCTTCCTGTAGTGTATTACAGTCTGTCAGAATGACTGTACAGGTCATATGCAGATTATAGAGCATTACAGAGCATTATAGAGCATTTCTTAAATGAACAGTGGTAAAATAGTGGCAAATCTGAACTAAACAAGTTTTCTTTGGGACTATTTTGCCTCCCAATGCCATGCATGTACTTTTGCACCATGAATGGATTTCGTTTTGGCCCAAAATCATTTTTTAAAACTCTGGTAAAACAATGTCTCAGGCATCCGACATGGCATTCATACCATTTCATGTAATAACTTTCTGTGAGGGAGCTTTTAAAGGCAGACATCTGGTTCCATTCACTACCACTGTGAACAATTTTGGACCATTTCACACCACACCCATTCTGAATGGCTGTTTATAACTTAACCATTTAATTATGCAGAGATTATGAAAAAAACGGCCCCAAAAGTACTTTTTTGAACTCAACATTGGTGCATCCATGCAACTTCTTTCTGGTTTGAACTTCATTAAATTAAAAGGCCTCTTTCATCAGTGACCTCCTCCCTGCGTCCCGAGAAGACTGGCCCTGGGCTCATGACTCACTGTTTTTTTTCCTCACTTGGAGAGCAGAAACAGCAAAGCATTCTTGTGGCTTGAGAATGAAATGCTACAGGAGGGCCATACTGTGCTTGTGTGTGTGTGGATGTGTGTGATTGTCACCTTGTTTACATGAGGAAATGATGTCAGCTTGTAAACTGTAATTAATGACAAACTGGACACATGATGTCTTGGTGTGTCATACTCTCCATAATGAGTAAATAATGGCAGTGGAAGCGGACCGAGTGATGATCTAAACTCCGCAGAGTCTGTGTGTAACACCTACTCATCCATTGTTCTCCTCTGTGTCCTCACTAAGAACCATAGAAACTCTGAGAAAGCTCTGGCTCTGGGAGAGCTCCATTGTGTTACACCATCCTGAGGGGACACCACTTCTAATATTTGATGGTAAGAGACCCCAAAGGTCGAGACCTAGAACTTGAGTTGCTTGAGTGAAATGCAGCATTGGGTCCTGCCTGGAGGGCTTTTTTTGGTGTTTTTCACATGTCAGCAAACAATTTGCCAAATCCACAGCCGTTAGTGCTAAGCAGCCTGCCTCCGCTTCCCAAAACCACAAGTGCAGGAACATCCCTGGTGCGGCCCAGAACTCTGACATCTCCATCCCACACACAGCCCCTCTGTTTCTCCAGCAATCCCAGCAAAAAAAAAGTGCATTGCGGCCCGGCTGTGCTTTCCAGGTGTTTTGCCGAGTTTTGAAACTGCAGTTTGAGTTCCTCCACAGATCCTCCAGAGCCCTTGGTCACAAGAGCAGTGGCCAGTGGAGGCCAACTTCATCCTACACTCTTAAAAAGTACTGATGTCAAAAGGTGCACATCCTGGAGCAATGCCATAAACTTTTCAACCCAAGGACCCAAAAGCAAAAGCCGTTACCGAACTGGGACCCAAGAGGAATATGTGCGTTTTTATATAAATAATGAAACCTACAGACAACATTTAATCTGAAAACAATGGAGGTTTCGCTATTTGTAGGAAAAAAAAACATATATTCCTCTTTGTAAGTGAAACAATACAGCTGCTATCGGCTCTTTGTACTGTTAATCATATCAGCTCTATTGTTTTACATGTTTTTACAGAAGGGAACCCTCTGGGCCCTCTATTTCTCACTCACTCTCTGTAACCACTTAGTCCTCACTAGGGTCACAGGTACCGAGAGCACCAGCCCACCACAGGGCGCACACACCATTCACTCACATATTCACACCCACTGTCAGTTTAGAATTCACCTGACACGCATGTCCTTGGACTGTGGGAGAAACCGGAGACAACCCAAGCCACCACGACACACACACACACACACACACACACACAATGAATGAAAATGAAAAATGAAAAAAATGAATCTTTGCCAGTTCATCGCTGATATTCTCACAAATATCTTTTGCATTTTTTTTATGAACGATGACATTTAGATATGCAAACTACATGTTATTTACTTATATCCATACGTTTGCATATTTTTAAAAATCCAACCTTTGGATGAAGTTGGAATTAAAATGTTTGTTTCACTGTGAAAATGCTCTCAGGAAAGAAGATTTTACACAACAGGTTTTTGAAAAAAACCACTGGTGGCCTAGTGGTTGGGGAGTTGCCCCTACGATCAGAAGGTTGTGGGTTTGAATCCCAGGACTGCTAGTGGCACCTCTGAGGTACCCTTGAGCAAGATACCGTCCTCACACACTGCTCCCCGGGCGCTGTGTTCCTGGCTGCCTGCTGCTTCACTTGGTGAATGGATTAAACACAGAGGAAGAATTTCACACTGTTCACACTGTGTGCTGTGGTGTGTTCACGTATGACAAATGGTCAATTTACACTTAAAGTCGTTTTTGTACAAAATCTATGCTAAACCCAACTCTGAGAGGTATACTAAAATTATTTGGTAAAATCGTACAGAACATGGTCAAGAATGAAAGTGTATGATGTCATGAATGTAGGTGTTTTCTACATGATTGAGCCATGTATGGGTGGAGCTAAACCTTCATTAAAGGTGGTTCATGTTGGAAAATGAAATAATACACAAGTGGAGGTGACCTGACTACTACTTACAGATGCAGTTTATCCAATTATCTGGATAACGGAACCAGAATCGTCATTTCTGCCTGTAGTGTCTCACCTTAAACTGAACTTTTAAAAACGTAAAAAAAAAATTGGAAGTATTGTAGCACTACTACTGCTTCATTATTAAGTTAGGGGAGAAGCAGTATGGTTACGTTCTTAGAACTTGCGATGCATTTTTTTTTTCTATGATATCCAAGTAGATGAAGTGAAGTGAGCTTTCCCATTGGTCAGGTCTTCAGGAGCTGGACTGAAGTTCTACCCTGTCAGAGTAACCACCAACATAATTCTGGAGAGGCCTTTGTTGGGGTAGGCCTCTATAATGCCTCTATAAATAATGTAGGTATATATCCACTGATGAGTTAATTAGCTGACTG
>JBBPCZ010000156.1:21031122-21041863 GCA_037974445.1 Brycinus macrolepidotus | reverse complement strand
CACACACACACACACACACCTACACACACACACACACACACACATCCACACACACACATACACACACCCATCCATACACACACACACACCCATACACACACACACACATACACATACACACACACACACACACACACACACACACACTTGCCCACCCATACACACACACACACACACACACACATGCACACACGCACCTACACACACATTTACACACATACACACGAACATACACACACACACATACACACACACACACACACAAACATACACACATTCACATACACCCCTACATATAGAAAAAAATGATGGAAATATAATAGGACAGAAACACCAGAACTTTTTATATCTTTTTTATATCCTTAATTTTGAAGGATTAGGACATTCACTTCATCAGCCTTCATCTCTTTCAGCCACTCTTACCAAAGAAGGACTGGGGAAGTCCCTCAGAGAGAGAGAGAGAGAGAGAGAGAGAGAGAGAGAGAGAGGAGGCAGAGAAGTAAAGGAAGAAAGAAAAAGAGAAAGAAAGAGGATAAAACAAGAAAATTGGGCCGTAGAAAGAAGAAGGAGGTAGACATTTTTATGAAAGATACATTCCAGGCGTCTTTTATTTCCTTTCCTCTTTTTTCCTTTCTCTCCTTCTCCTCTCACTCATTCTTTCTCTCTCTTCCCGTCCTTTCAGCACTGATGTCTCTACCAGCAGTCAATTGAGAGGCCTAAGGTAACCGAACAGCCATGGGCCGCCGGTCCTGTGATCTACAGCAATGTTCACATCATCGTCCCGCCGTTCCGTTATGAGGGTTTGTTTATTCGTTCTGTCTCCAGTCAAACAGAGTCGATACTTTGAAAAAGAAGAGTGAGAGAAAGAGTGCAATAATAATAATCAATGACCTCATCCAGGACATAAATAACCTTCACTTCGCTGTGAAAGTGTTTGCGGAGGTTTAACGTTTTTGGACACTCTCAGCTTCAGCTCTCGTAAAAAAAAAAAAAGAAAAGAAAAAAGAGAAAGAGAAAAAGAGTGTGTTTTTTTTCCTCGTCTGTTACATCTTACAGTTAGCTCATAGTAGGTTGCCACGTTTGATGGAGTCCTGGCAGGTTGCAGCACATTGCTTGCAGGTGTTTTGCATTTTTGCACACAGTGTGTTTCATTTATGGCTTTCCCAGATATCCCTCTCTCCCTCTCTCTCACTGCGAGCTTTAGAGGAGGTGGATCTGTAATATTTACGATGTGCTGAGGCGTTAGGATGTCTTTAAAGTGTGGATTATATAATAGCACCCTCTAGTGGACATTCTAGAATTGCAGTCTTTGTAGGCCTTTAAACTTGCGTGTCCACTCACTGGCCACTTTATTAGAAACACCTCCCTTGTGTGTCCCATCGCTGGCTACTTTATTAGAAACACCTCCCTTGTATGTCCACTCACTGGCCGCTTTATTAGAAACACCTTCATTGTACTTCCACTCAGTGGCCACTTTATTAGAAACACCTACATTGTGCTTTCACTCACTGGCCACTTTATTAGAAACACCTCCCTTGTGCTTACACTCACTGGCCACTTTAATAGAAACACCTCCCTTATAGCTCCATTGTACAGACTGTAGCCTGTGGCCCAGTTGTACAGTTGTACAGTTTATCACCCACAGCACTCACTAATTAGTGTCTGAGCTCCGGACTGCAACTGACCAGATTATTTTCAGGCATGCCAGTTCTCACACATGTGTCTTAAAGCTCCCACTTTCAGCCTTAATCTGACGCCAAATCCCACCCTCTTGACAACCATCCCACCCACAAAATCCATTGACAAAAAAATGGAAAATTCTGTACCCCCACCCACCTAGTGTCCAATCCCCTCTAACCGCAGGGCGACAAAAACTCACTCCCTGCTGAACTGAACAGTCCACCACCCAAATAATCAACTGTATTATCTGAGTGATGGACTGTTCTCAGTACAGAGGCGACACTAAAAGTAATGTGTGTGTAGTCCTGACATTCAGGCTGTTCCTGTTTTTAGCTACGTTCACATACTTTAATCCATGTTTATAAGTAACAGTGTGTCGTACAGTGTCTGAAACCACATAAGCAAGTCTATTAGAGATTACTGAACACCCAGTGCTTTGAGGAGAGTGTGTGATAGTTTAGGAATGAAGCTAGCAGCATGCTAATGAGTGAGGCATTAGTTCCCATTAGCTGCATTAGCCTTAGAGCTCCAACAAACTTCCGATACCAAGCACCAAGTCTTGTCTGATCGACTACATTTCGATGGCAGCTGGTGGCCTAGTGGTTAGGGAGTTGCACCTGTGATCAGGAGGTTGTATATTCGAATCCCAGGACTGCCAGTGGCACCGCTGAGGTTCCCTTGAGTAAGGTACCCAGAGAAGAATTTCGTGCTGTTTACGTGTGGCAAATGGTCACTTTACACTTACACTTATTTGAGGCAAAACCTCAAATAAACTGCCACTTAAACAGTGCTGTGTTCGCAGTATCGTTGCGAGTTTGGCTGTAATTTCTGTTGAGGTGAAACGAATGAACTTAGCGTGTTGTGTCACGCAACCTGACACCTCTGAAGCTAAGACGATCGTGTGAATGCAGGGACACACATTCATGCCAGGGGAAGCCATGCCAGCTCTGCTCCACTTGTTCTGTGATACATATTAGAGCAGAAGGCTCTGATATTAAAAGATCTGATCTGATGCATGTGTTGACTTTTTATAGCCTTCCTGCCTGCACTGCAATAAAAAGTCAGACAGAGGGAAGTGATTCAGTGAGCTTCCAATTAATCTGAAATCGCACACTGGGTGAATATTTTAGGACGGGGGGCATTGATCTAACTTCCAAATGGGCTGCATTTCTGCTGGGTCAGTGTGTGTGGTACAGATTGCTTTCTTGTGTTTTGTGATTTTTTTAACTGTTTTTTCGAACTGATTTTATTCAACGCGTGGATAATTTTGCTTGTTCCAAATATATTTTTTCTTTCTTTAAAATAAAAGTGTTAAAAAAAAAAAAAAGATAAAAGAAATAAGATGGATTAGTCTTACAACAATTTCATCATTTGGTTTGCACCATAGCCCAACAAAATTCTGCCTGAATCTGACCGTAGCTGATTAAATTCTGTCTAAACCTCAAAAACAGCCCCACACAATTCTGTCTGAACCCAAGTACAGCCGACAAAACTGTCTAACTTCGACTGTAGCCTCACAAAATCCTGTCCTGACTGAATTCTGATAAAATTCTGTCTAAATCTGACTGTAGTCCCACAAAATTCTCTTTGAATCTGAGTGTAGCTGACGAAACTGTCTGAAGTAGACTGTAGCCTCCTGAAATTCTGTACCGACTGAATTCTGACAAAATGCTATCTAAATCTATCTAAATTCCACCTGAATTTAACTGCAGTCATACAAATTCTGTCAGAACAAAATTCTGTCTGAAACCAACTGTTTCCCCACAAAATCTGTATAAAGTGTAGCCAACAAAATTCTATCCTGACTGACTCTTCTATTCTGACTAAATTCTTTCCAAATTCAACTGTAGCTCATCAAAAACTGTAGTTCCACAAAACTCTTTCTGATCTGACTGTAGTCCCAAAAAAATTATGTCTGAACCCAACTGTAGACACCAGGTACATTTTGGCTACAGCACAAACTTGATTTTTTTGATCAAGATTTCCTTAAGCACCCCTGCTGCTGCCTGTCCAGTCATTCAACAAACTCAGGGTTGTTCTGGTGCTGTTTAAAAGTTCTTGCAGTCTCTGTAGTTCAGGTTAGCTGACAGGTTGAAACTGTTTCATCCAACGGTAGCATGAGCAGGAAAACTCTCCGTTATTCCCCCATGCAGTCTCCAGTGCAGCCATGACAAATGGTGCGTTTCCAGCAGCGGAGACGCGGCTCATGAGAGGGATTCTGGCTCTTACCGTGGACGCTCTGCAGGTGGTGACGCAGGTATAAAGCCCTACACTCCGTCTTTCAGACAAGTCCATTTACTGGCTCCTTGCGCTCACATGCTGAGCGGCCATCTGCTCCAAGCGTCTGAGTTTCACATTAGCGGCCCGAGCATTACTGACAAAAATCAATAGTGAGCAGAGATGGAGTTTTTGACCGGTGGGAAATGATATTATTGTTTATTGAATGAGCAAAGGTTTTGTGTGTAGGGGGCAAGCATGCATAATATATGACAGAGTTGTTATTGGATACTGTACATGCGCTTGAGTTTGGATCAGGCTTTTTTAGTTTGGACTACTTAGTCTTGCTTTATGGATGAGAATGGTGCGCCAATACTGAAAACCCCGTATGAAAATCTACTCCCACATTTACATGGAGGTTTAGAAACGCAAAGGAGATCATTAATCACATGGAAAGTGAACCTGAAAGTAAATAAGCCAATACTTGTTGAATATTTTTCACATTTTTCAAATCTTACAACTGCTCTGATTTATAGAACCAGTCAACTTTTGGACACATCTAGTCCTAAAAGGGTTTTCCATGTTTTCCACCTTTTCCAGTAACAGTGAAGACCTATTAACTAACAAATAAGCCGTTATGCAATAACCAAATACACGTTAAAGAAATCAGTCCTCTTATTTTGATTCTTCAAAGTAGCCATCTTTTCCTTGAAGCTCTATTCTTGGCATTCTCTCAAGCAAGCTCAGGAGGAGCCACCTGGGATGCTTTTCCAACAGCACTGAAGAACATACACGTATGCTGACACCACGCCAACACAGAAACAAACTACTTATTGGATTTTTCATTTAAACTCTTGATTTAATAGGCTTTAGCTTCACAACTTATTTGTTTCTTAAATGCAAATTTAAGAAACCAGGGAGCAGTATGTGAGTACCCTTTGGCAGTCGTTGGGAGCCATTGGCAGTCCTAGGATTCGAACCCATGACCTTCTGATTATAGAGGCAACTCTCTAATCACCAGGACACCAGCTGCCCCAAAACTTGCACATAAGATGTACATGATTTCTTTTTAAGCATGCATATGACAGCATGTTTGGTAGTTATTCATTAATTAATTAGTTCTTTCATCGTCTGAAGTATAAAGCCAGCTTAACTTTCCAATCCCCCAACTGAAACATAGCTAATGCCCACACGTTAGCTCTCACCCCGCCACATGATTCTACCAAGGAAGGTGAAAAATAGCACATGCTTCTTCTGAGACATGTGAAGCTCCACTACATCTTTTTGAACTCTTGCTAATGCAATAATGATGAATGGCTCAACATGCTTGGAGGAGAACAGTAACTACTAATTCTGTTATTAAATCAGTTGATAAACACATTGACTTGCATTGTGATGGCTGATGGTGAAGAGAAAGGAATATAAAACCCACCCAGCAAGACAAGAGAGGAAAAGTATGCTCTCTTTGACTCAAGCCCACAAATGGCTGAAGCATCACCAGGGTTAACTCCTTTATGCATATCTTTTAGATTACGAATGTGGTGTGTCCACACTTTTGACTGGTGCTGTATAAACAAGCAAAGCTCTGAATGTGGTCAGGTCCCTGAGAGGCAGTCATGTTGCAGATGCCAGCCTATAAAACACTTTACAAGGGACACATTACTCCTCACTTTAATTTGAAGTTTTGCACCTGTTCATTAATGGCTTCTTCTCTTTCTTCCCTCCCTCCGTCTTTCCCTCCTTCATTCTCTCTGGCAGGCGAGGGGCCTCCCGCCGTTTTAACACCTTCTGTGGGTCTTCTGGAGGCCCAGGTGCGATGCCCCTGCCATTCTTGCCCAAAAAAACCCACTGGGAAGATGAGGAGGTGCCAACATGGCACAGTACCGGCATTCAACAGAGATTTAGCAACACTTTACAATCGCATGAGCCGCCGATGACTCAGAGGATCGGAGTGCTGTGAAATATGAAGTGTCAGTGCTGCATTAACTCTCTCAGGCCAGACATCTCATTGGTGCCCCAAAGCAGTGTGAGTGTGCGTGTTTGTGTGTGTGTGTGTGTGTGTGTGTGTGTGTGTGTGTGTGTGTGCGTGCATGTGTGTCTGAGCCACGTTGGTCATAGTAAAATGGATTGGCATATGGAGCTGGAGATTTCTGTGTGCTACTATGTTGTATGAATGAAGCTCCATGTTGCCTCTGTTGTTGGGTGTGCAGTTTCCAAGAGAACAAATTCAGAACAATTTATATGGAAATGATTATCACTGATTAGTTTCACCTGATAACGATGCAAGATCACTGATGTGTGAAATACTTCGCTTGTTTAGAATGGAAGTTTATATCAAAATATGTGCGACAGCATCAAGAAATCTTGCTATTTAAGGATAAAAGTAGTCTGAAAGGCTGAAATAACCACTTTTTTGGCTCGGTGTGAAGTAGCACGGCTGTCAGACAGAGGGGTGTGTGTGTGTGTGTGTGTGTGTGTGTGTGAGATAGAGATTTGAGGCTAATAATAGTTGATTATGGTGGAAAATTCACCCTCACTGCTGTTGTTTAACAAGAGGCATTTTTCACCCCCTGCACCTGTTTTGCTAAAAACATAAACAATGCATTTTCCATTAGACGGCCCGTTTTTATGAGGCTGAATCATTGCCCGTTCTCAAAGCGCCTCGGCTAATACCTTCCTTCACTCTCCAAGCATTTACTGCCAGCAGCTGGGCCGTACTCATGTGATTCTTATCTCAGCGCCTCTGAAGAACGATAGAACTCTGACAGCCGAAAGCTCCAGGATAGCCGCGGACTTAGGCCTCAGGAGCTGGCGGGGAACAGGGAATTATCCACTGCTGCATTTATTGCCATCTAGTATCGCTGACCTCATAAGCACTACAAATGGGCTAAATCACTCGTCATGTCCTGTCCTGGATAAGAAAGTGTATAGGCGATGTTCTGACACTCGTTTTAAACCACCTTCTGAGCTAAGCCCCCCCCCAGGAATTTAATTAGCCACCACAGGTGCTCCCGTACCAAATCTGCTAGGTAACTGGTTTCCAGTCCTAGATCAAGTTGGGCACCATTCATCGCTTTAATTAGGAACATGGTTTTTTAATTTTTAACTCTACTAAAAGTGCCATAATCCTGCCTACAAAGAGAAAAGCTGCCATATTTTTTGAGTGAATGCTGCAGGAATAATTTGTGAAAATAACTGCAAAAAATAGACTCGTGACCAGAATGTTAAGGCTACATTCATCTAATGAATTAGCTCACTAACTTAAAATGTCATTTTGTTGTTCAACTAAACATCACTAAACTATATCTAATAAATAATATTTCTTGCCTAAAGCTTTGTGTTGAAAGGTTATTTAGAAATGCCATTTACCTTGTTTTGAACATTAACAGTTGTTTATTTTTTCCTTTTAAATGCTGTAAATGCTGTACTTTACTTTTAAAAACTATTTTGACACAAAGTCATGTTACAAGCACCACATCCCCCCCTCATTTGGATTTTACACCCCCAGCTTGAAAAGCGCTCTTGACACACCACTGCTTCAACGTTCAATAGGTAATTTTAAAATTGCATCTGTTAGAAGATACATTTTCCATTATTTTTAATTGGGTGCATGAATGTGTATTTCTGTTTTTGTTCATGATCCACACTTTAACCATAAATTGGGGCGATGCAAAATTCCATTTCATCGTTTTACAATTTTAAACATTCTTCCAGCTGTGAAAATACAAGAAGGTAAACAAAACATCCCAGTGAAAGTTTGCAATGACTCGTTTGCTTATACATCTACTGTTTGATTATCAAGCATGCTATCAGGCCTCTGGCAGCATAAATCAGGCCTCTGGCAGGCATTTTCTTCCTCCGGAGTTTGTTTTTGAGTCAAATCTGAACCTATTTAGTGCCATAAGTACCAGTTTATGCACCACATTTACAAGACCCTCTTCATATAGCTATAAAAACAACAGCTGTGGAATACAAACACAAACAAAAAATTCGGCCGGACATCTTATCAACAGCCATGGAGCTCGGTAAACATATTCTCTTTTCCCTTATGCAGCACATGCGGAACTTGTTTTCATGCGCAAAGGAGGGTTTTTTTTTTTTTTTGGGACCCATTTTCTGATCGTCAGAAAGTACACTGTGTTTAATTGTCTTCGCTTTGTTCATGTCAGACATCTGCCCACCAAATGAGTAGCTGTCTCATTTACAGAATGGCTCTAAATCATGGACCAGCTCTAATCCAGACGTGGAGAAAGCTTGGATTTTCTCACTTCGGCCTGTGAGGTTCCAGATCCGCAGACGTTTTTCCATTACCGTCCCCATTACAAATGCCATACTCATTTTCAAGGGACGTGACATAAGTTTGAGTCTGTCTAACACGTTCGACTCGGAATGGCAACAAAGGAGACGTTAAGGGCCTAAAAGAGTTTTTTCATACATAATGGAGTATCATATGGCCGCACTGAGAAAGAAAATAGACGTTTGGCCAGATGAGTGTGGGTTTTTTTTTTCTACTTACAGAACAGACCAGTTTTGGCCATTGTGCCCTAGACCCGTCCCCTGTTTGAGCATCGTGTATACCCGTACGGCCTCTGCATTCCCCGGTGGTGCCTGCACTAATTTATGAGCCTGTAAAGGTCCGCAGAGCCTCCAGTACAGCTTTGATAAATTCATCATGATAATGGCTCGTAAAAGCAGTCAAACCCCCTGGGAGATTTTCAGCACTTTGTTTATGAGGACCTGTTGCAAAAGACCCCAGGGTGGTGGTGGAGGACGGCTGTCGAACAGGTGTTGGGGAACAGGTAATGATTTTTAAACATAGCGTCTGACTGCCAGTGCAGTGGGATCTTTTGCTCTTTTGCTTTCTTTCACCTTTAAGAGTATAGTTCAGCTAAAAAAAAAACTTAATTTGCATGATTATTTACGCAAAACAAGACTTGCTTATGTGGTTTCTGACATTGAATGACTCAGTTGTCTACAGGCAACATGAAGCCCCATTTTAGCTTAGGTAAAAGATAACAGCATGTCGAACAGTGCCAGAAACCACATAATCAAGTCTGTTCGAGAATACTGAACACCTCTACATGGTTTGAGGCGATTGTGTGATGATTTTGGCAGTTAGCACCATGCTAATCATTGGGGTAATAGCTCCCATTACTAGCCTTGTAGTTCCAGTGCAAAACTAAAGAAGCGAACTACAGGCTCCAAACATGTCTTGGCCAGTTGACTCCATTTTGTTTGGGGGGAACTGTGTAAATGTAACTTTTTGTCTGCTATGGTTTTGAGATCATTTTGGCCGGTACATAGCAATGGACAAAGGCCTGACAACAAATAATCATGAATAGTCACTTTCTGCCTGCCTCTGATAATGCAGCGACAGCAACAATACATTCATGATCACCTCAGTCCCTCTAGACCACTGTTACAAATCACAGTCAGGAATCCTGAGGTTCTTTGGCTCCTGAAAGTGAAACCTTGAGGTAAGCTGTAAATGTCCAGTTTCTCGGTTACTCTCGCGCTGACAGGGAGCTGCACACAACGCAGTCGAACTGTAATTCCCCATCTGGATCCGTCATGTAGGCCTAATTCATAGCATATAACCTCCCTGGATCCAAAACAGGGTATCAGAATATGCTAAATTTAGGTTTGTTTAAAATGTTTGCGCTGAACAAGCTCTGACTCTGTTGCTTCATCTGTAAATATAAGAAGTGAATTTTTATCTCCAAGGCAACAAATTGGAAAATAAGAAGGCGGACCAATTAACATCACTCAGAAACAGCCTTAAGTTCATGGAGTCATCCTTGGAGCATAACACGAATGGAAAAAAAATGTTCTCATTCTGCTTGGGTCCTTAAGACCTCTTTGCTTGAAACTTTGCATGAAACTACAAGCTAGGAAGCCTTGTGCTTTTGGCTCTAAAACTGCAGAAAGCCAAGAGGTTCCCTAAATGGTCCTATTAGAGGAATTGTTCGCATAGAATTCATGCATGCCTCCTTAACCCAATAATGGTCAACTGGACTTTATCTGTTTTAGTCCTTGTTAATGGATAAGAACGTGTCACATTGTCAGAAACCACATAAGCAAGTCTGTTAGAAAAAGTCTGCTAGCATAGCTGCTGCTGTAAAGGCTGATAGTGTGATTTTTCACTACCTAGCAGTAATGTTAGCTATCTGGCTTCCTTCTGCCCACAGGTAGGTATAGGTTAATGTGGTTTATTATCCTCCGCTATCCTCCACAGAGCAGACTGGGGTTCAATTTCCAGTCCAAGCAATCAAACCACACTACACCAATAAGTCCCAACTCCCCATTCACCCACATCTGTATAATGACTGAGTCTGTAGTGGCCAGCCCCACTTTCTATGCTGTGGCGTGCAGGGGTGGCAGTATGAAAGTGACACCAAGAGACTCAACAGACTGATCAAGAAAGTGGCTCGGTGGTGGGTGAGGCACTCGACAACGTGGAAACTGTGGCTGAAAGGAGAACACTGTCTAGACTTCAATCCATCATGGATAGTGCTGATCACCCACTCCACAGTGTTGTTGGCTGAACTGAGATGCACTTTTAACCACAGACTCACCAGCATCAAGTGCTCCACCGAACACCACAGAAAATCTTTTCTCCCCACTGCTATCAGACTCCACAACTCCTCCCCCTGTCACACACCCACCCATCAGACTCTAAATTTCCTCCCCCTGCCACACACCCAGCCATCAGACTCTATAACTCCTCCCCCTGTCACACACACACCCATCAGACTCTATAACTCCTTCCTGTCACACACCCACCCATCAGACTCTATAACTCCTCCCCCTGTCACACACACACCCATCAGACTCTATAACTCCT
>JBBPCZ010000156.1:21020321-21030641 GCA_037974445.1 Brycinus macrolepidotus | reverse complement strand
ACTCTATAACTCCTCCCCGTCACACACCCACCCATCAGACTCTATAACTCCTCCCCCGTCACACACCCTTCAGATGCTATAACTCCTCCCCGTCACACACCCTCCCATCAGACTCTATAACTCCTCCCCCTGTCACACACACACCCATCAGACTAAATAACTCCTCCCCCTGCCACACACCCACCCATCAGACTAATTAACCCCTCCCCCTGCCACACACCCACCCATCAGACTAATTAACTCCTCCCCCTGTCACCCACCCACCCAACAGACTCTATAACTCCTCCTCCTGTCACGCATCCATATCCATGCTACTCGGTTGTGCAATATCGTGTAATTTTCTTGTCAGGTGCTAAATCATTATCATTATGTGTAATATTTTATTATTATGTACAATAGTCTGACCATGTGAGATGTCACTACTTATGTCAATATTACTGATCTGCTACTCTCTATTACATGAAATAGCAGACTCGGTATAGAGAACAACTCCAAACCACTATTTGTGTTACTAGTAACTAGTAAATTTTAAAAAATTGTATTACTATTATCTATAGTATTAATACCTCAGCATTTGTGTATTTCATACAGAGTTTTTCTGCAGTTTTTACTTGAGTTTGTTTAGACTTTATATTTGATATTGATCTTGTGTTCGTGTCTCTGTGTGTGTGTGTGCAGTCGTAACATAAGGAATTTCCTCTGGCATCAATAAAGTTCTCTGACTCTGATTCTGATTGCCCTGCTTTAAAGTGTCTGCCTCATGTGTAAATGTAAGTGTACCACGTTTGAGATACACATCATAAACATTTTAGTCTTCCAGCCAAAAAAATCATTATCAGGATTATCGTAGGACCACTGAAGGAGGCAAGTAGACATGTTTGCAACAGATGTAGCGAAGGTTGGGTTTCTTATTCTGACTGTGGTGCCCTTTTTAACTCGGCTCGAGGCAAGTGTGTGATGACTGGTGTCCATTTCATCTCAGCTGAACTGGACTCATATCTCCAGCTCCACACTGAAGAAGCAAACTTCAGACCCCAAACATGTCTTCTCCACTCGGAGCAAGGAGGAGGGAGCGCTGGGTAAATTTGACTTTCCACCAAACAATTCCTTTAAGTGCCTGATGGCTTCGTTGCTCCTTTCTGTCCTGAAACGTTAGCGCAAGAGAAGCCCAGATTTCACATGACGCTGTGCAGATGGAGGGGTTTGTCAGAGAGGGTCACACTTAGCTCATGTTCATGTCTGGAGTAACACACGTACGCTTCTGATCAGGCTTTCTTTAACAGACCTTTCCATCCAGCGGGTGTGTGTTACAGTCACGCTTGGCACACGTGAGGTGCCCTGATTCTGC
This sequence comes from Brycinus macrolepidotus, assembly GCA_037974445.1. Taxonomy (NCBI): domain Eukaryota; kingdom Metazoa; phylum Chordata; class Actinopteri; order Characiformes; family Alestidae; genus Brycinus; species Brycinus macrolepidotus. The sequence goes on along the minus strand of JBBPCZ010000156.1, from coordinate 21,029,293 downwards.
CAGGCAGCAGGCAAGCAAATCTGAGTGGTTGAGGTTTGGCTTGTGGGGGATATGAAGCAGGGGAAAGGCATTTCCACTGGGAGACCACACAACACCCCCATCTAACCCCAGATTAGCGAGAGGGGCGAGGATTCTGCATTTATGAACGTGCACTTCTTCAAAAGTGTACACTGTTCGCATGTGAATAAAACTATATTACGTTAACACAGTTTTGAATTTCGGTTTACTTACTTCTGCCCGCATAACAAGTTGATGTAATATATTTTACTCATGTGGAAATGATGTACACATTCGAATCACGTCAATTCTGGGCATTTATTCTTTTTTCACTGAGTTAGAAATGAAAGATCTCATTAAAGAACAGTAAGAAACCCAAACAGAGCTCATTCTGCAGAGACATTCACTTATAGGTTCAAGATGCCTGATTCCATTAATGTTTTCAACAATATAAAAGCAATTTTGGTAGCAAATCATATATAAAATGATTCTAATATGCAAGGCCTGATGTCGAAGATTGTAAAATAACAGAGAAAATTGTAGAACATCAAGAAATAAGTTCTGATAAATGTAACATTCAGAATTCATCATGAGAGCAGATCAAATCTCAAGAGAGATATATTAAATAAAAATGAACTAAAAAGATAATTACAGTATATTGTTTATCACGTAATTTGATGTTGTTCACTTCTTTAAATATTGAATAAAGTGTCTAAAAAAACAAATACTTTGCAAGGTTGAAATTCATATCATACAACTTATCACTGTATTTAAAGTATTTAAAATTATTAAAGTGATTATAGATTTTTGATAGCCATGACAAACCTTTGGGAACTCCTAATAAAAATAATCAGTATTTATAAACACATGAAACAACTGAAGAAGCACTGTTTCAGGTAATGTACATTGCTGATGTTAGAATGATCATCACAGCAAATCGCACCCCTTTGGAAAGAGCTCATTTGTGAGTATGTTGCAAGAATGCCAGTAAGTGTAGCTGTCCAGAGAAAAGGGTGGGAATGTGGTGTCTAGTCTTGAGGCCTGATGAAATAAAGGCAGAAACAGGCCTAATACTTTTACCTGCATTGGGAATGTTAGGTGCTACTAATGTAATCCAAAGCATTAAGCCTGTTGCCATCATCAGGACTTAAAAATGTTTACAAAATTAAATGCATTTAAATGTGTTCAGTTTCCCAGATGACATTATCACCCGTTCGCTGTTTTGAAATTTCAGCACCCCCCCAAAAAAAACTTACTTTGATGCAAAGATGAGTGAACATGCTCCCTACACACAGCATCTTTGAGAAGTTCTGAAGTTCTATCCAAGTTTTAACCAGCCACAATGGAGAAGTTTTATTTTGCACCATAACTTTTTTCATAATATCAAATAAAATGATGTGGCCTTAGAAACACTAGCAATTTTAGCTCATAAAAATGCCATGTTTAAGGATTACATCTACAAACACCTGGGAAAGCCCACAAGTTTGTTTTTTTTTCAAATGCTGTGTTTGAAATGCAGTGTAAGATTAAAATATATATTATAGGTTTTTAAATATAATATCAGCATAAAACATTTTGGTTGTGCCCTTTGTAAAAATATTGTCCGGGGTAAGTCAATGATAAACGGTGTAAAAACTATAAAGTGTAAGCCTAGAGGTAGAAAACAGGCACACGTTTGTTAAAATAAAGGAATGAACGAGACGTAGAAATATTCCTAATGAAGTGAACTGCCTGGAGTTGAGTGATACAGTAGCATATGCAAACATTTTACCACTGCAAACTAAAAGAATAGCATACGTCACCTTTTTAAACTGAATTTAACTGTAGGGCACTTAAGTTATGTGACATAATCTGACTGCTAAAAGCAGACCAGGACTGCTCCGGTTGGGGTTTTTTTTTTATTTTTTATTTTTTGGTTACCTAAAAGCTCTGTCAGGGCCCCATGGGACGGGATGACGAAGCCTGAATGCGTCTGCGCTTGTAATTTTCTCGGTTGCAGTAATCATCTCCGTAGCCAACATAAGGCCTGCATTAATCAAAGCCCTGAGCTAGCAGAATGCATCAGCCTCAGATTTCTTTCGTTTGTTTGGTGCTATGTTTAGCAACCGTAGCAAACAGTAATGCTCACAGATGCTTACTGTGAGAACTTTGACCCATTCCAGAATTTCCAAAAGACTCTCAAGTCTACTTCTGTTAGTGTTCAAGATACTGCAGGACCATATGTGAAGCGGGCTCGTTTCACCCAGCTATAGTGAAATGAACAGACAAAACATGATCCAAGCCAATGGAAACTGAATGGAATTTGAGGCAGGGCCACGATAGGTGATCCTTTTCCAAATCATTTTTTTTAGAAGAGCTCTTGAGAAGGTGTTTTGAAAGCCTTAAATGTTGTTTGAACATTGCAAAAGCTGCTTAGACAGACTCACCATCCATTCACCCCTGCCGACTATTTTCACCACATTAACTGGGAGGTCTAGCAGCATGCAGCCGTATGGACAAGCTTGAACGCCCCTGGATTTGTTGATGCTCTAAGTGAGAATAAGTTAGCACACCTGCTATGGGGAACAAACTTAAATGAGAACGATTTCTATTTATTTGTTTAACATATTGGGAAATATGTTATATACCATGCAATAAAGTTTCACAGAAAGGGCACATTTCTTCCCGAAATGTTCAGTTCAGCAAATAAACAATAACTGAGCATTAAAACATGAAGCGCGTTCTCTGCTGACAATGTGTATCTATTTAAACTGCTCATTAAGTCTTCTAGCATCGTCGTCGTTGTTTTCCTGTGTATTAGATTTCTGTTACAATTATTTTGTTGAGATTGTAGAAATCAGAATCGGAATCAGAATCAGAAAACTTAATTGATCCCGGAGGAAATTGCTTATGTTATGACTGCAAAAACCCACAGAGACACAAAGACAAGAACAATATAAAAAATAAAGTCTAAATAAAATCTAAATAAAAATCTGTAAAAAAAAAAAAAAAAAACTCAATATGAAATACACTATGCTAAATACAGAAATGCTGGGTATAAATACTATATATATGTAACGCAGCGAGGGAAATCTACCGACACAAATGGTAGTTTGGAGTACGTTACTGCACTTAGTAGAGAAGTGCAATAGCGCAAAAGTGCAAAAGTGCAGAAGGTTATATAATATATAAAATAAATAACCTTAACAATAGATTCCCATCCCATATCCCCTGGTTACAGCAGTCACGCCTACAGGAACGCAAGGACTCGGCCTGTGTTGAGCCTGTCGTGTGCGGTGGTGCGGTAATAGATTCAGGCTGTGGTCAGGGTCACCCTTGCCTCCGGAGAGAGGTTATTGCCTTGTAAAGTGTGTTAACATGTATGTTAATGCTCATGCTATACCTCAGCGCACTATATTAAGTCCCAAATGTCCTGCTCCATTACAAGGCGCAGGAAAGTCAGCCTCTGGTTCATGACATGAATGCCGTTTTTGTAAAAACATAAATACATAAATAAAGCTCTGGATTCTTGAGGGATGACCCATTTAGGCTGCTGTTGCAGGCACTGGTGAAACCTGAGTTCTGGAGAATGCATGGAGATTCCCTACTAAAAAACATTCCAATTTTACAACCTCCTGCTAAATTACTGGTCTACATAGTTGATCAAATTAACAATGTAGGTCAGAAACCTACTTATTACATGGCAGGTTAATCTCTGTGGATGGTCAATCAATCCTTCATTAAATCAAATCATGTGCTGCTGATGGGACTGAACAAATCTTTGAAACCTTTGAAATTTTTACATGAATTTCAGGATTTATCAGTATTTAATGATGTCTCACTTTCTTCTTTAATGAACAGCATGCTCTCATGCTGGCCTGGACTCCAAAAGTTAGTGCTAATGATGATGGAAGGCTAAAAAAAAATCGGACCTTTCTGTACAACGACCATAACATGGTCAATGTCATAAATCTACTTAAATTTGAATAATGACGTAGAGATAGTGCAGAATCTCGAATATTTCTCCGTCATCTTACCTTTCTTTGGTTTAAATTTTCAAAAAATGTAAAAACTGTCCACAATCCATGTCCAACATGATACCTGATCTGCCTCAGAATATACTGTCCATCCACTGTGACACTCTTGTCCTCACAGCCAGAACATGTAGTGGTGTTTCTCACTCACAGCCTTTTAACTCCAGGAAGTCACAGTTGACACCATAATGTCTTAAGAAACAAACAGAATCTGTGTAGAATCTGTGGGCAGATTCTTTCAGTCTATACCACATTTGTGTTTTAGAAGTTCATGAGAAGACATTTTAATATGATTTGAATTTGATGGAAAGTTAATGTTGTTTTGGGGAAAAAAATAATCTTGCCTTGCATTTTTGCCACGTTTTGTTAAACTGACACAAGAGCAGTCTTGAAGCTGTCAGTACAGAATGTAAATTGAGTATAAACATGTTTCATTATATAACTATGTAGTTATTTATGCAGTTACATATAAACAGTAAAATGACAATAACAACTCATAATAGTAAAAATACATTCTGCCCACAAAATGCCAATCATGTATAGCCTGTATGTAAAGCAGCCATCCAATTATCCAAATATGTCACATGTTACAGATTTATTTAATCACGTCAGTCTCTGTAGCTTGAGGCAAAGCATTCCCACTAACCAGTCTAACAACACACACACGAACAGTCTAATCAGGGCTATATTAATGAGATGCTATGTGGGGTGGAGAATTCACTTCTGTTTTGTTTAGACCAAACAGAGAGCAGATCTGCAAAATATGGAAAAGCCAGATGGTTTGAATAACTGTGTTGTCAGGCTTCCTACTGCAAGTATAATGAAGTAAAAGTAACCATGAAAGCCTCCAGGAACTGTATGAACCTTTATCAGGAGCTAAAGCCTCATTTGGAGGCCCGTAAAGTTACTTTTTCATATGATACGTATGATATCATTGGTGGAGTTGGCATAGTAGCACTGATTTTTTTTAAAGACAATGTCTTAAAGGCATGGTACTGTGAGCTAAAAGCTTTCACTTCATACTGATTCTCTACATTGCAGATACTCAGTTCAGCACATCAGTTTTAGTGCAGACAGTAAATGGTTGCTGCCAGAACCTTTGTCTAGGTATCTTGTTATAACAAGCTCTACCATTAGTAGATAAACAACAATAACAGTCTGTTCATCATCTGTGGCCAATCAGCCAAGACATGTCTGGTGCCTGAAGTTAGTTTAGTTTTAACTCTGGAGCTATAAGGCTAATGAAAAAGTAATGTTAGCAAATGCTGCATGAAGCATGTACACTTAAATCATCACACTCTCACCTCAAAGTTCAGGCATCTCTAATACTTACTTATGTCGTTTCATACTCTATATGGCGCACTGTTATCTACAAACATGGACTGAAGTACATTAGCATTGCTAAAGGACTGTATTTTGTACTTATGTTCGTTTTTAGGCACGAAGATACTAATTGGTGGGGAATAAGCTTCCATTACTCATTAGCTACAAACATTGTTAGCTGGTTGATACGGGTAAATTTGTGGAAATCTGATTTTTCATCACACTAGTCCTGATAGTCTCCATTTGATCCAGCTATCTTATTACAACAAGCTCAACCACAGGTAGGAAAACAATAATAACTTCTATTAATCACCAGACCACTCATACAGACACTGATAACACACAAGCTAAGTGTGTTCTGTTCCCAGCTTGGCTCGAGGTGATTACAAAGGCAGCGACCCTTCAACGGTCGGAGCTCAAACTCTCCAGACTGGCTGATTAGCCAAACTGATAAGAGGCTGCAAATCGCACCCGCTTGCAGTAGCCCGGCAGTGATTTGCTGCTTGGTTAAGGGGCAAAGAAAACAGCAGGCCTGAAATCTAGAGTGTGTTTGCTTTAGCCGGTGTGTGCGAGTGCGCCCACAGAAAGTCAAGCTCACTTCTCTGTGTTTTCGCAGGAAACAAACACATGCCTCGTTGGGATGGGGTTATCGCTCCCCGACTGTTTGGAGAACAACCAAGTGCAACAAACACGCAGTGCAGGCAGGCTTGAGAAACAGCAGAGGAATTTTCATCAGGTAACGTGTGTTTCCAGGGAAGTGGGTGATTGAGATGGGGTGGAGATTTGGGGAACAGTAGTCACAGTAAGAATCTAAAACTGATTTCACAATATAAATGATGAACATGAGCATAAAGCTCTTCACTGAGACATAACAGTCTTACTAAAATCCCAAAAGCTGTAACTTCTGCAGTAATGCCTTTAGAGGGCAGTGGAGAGTGATGTTTGTTTATATGAGCTCTTGCTGCTTCTGCCTTCAGTCAGAAAATCTTGCAGTCAAAGCTAATAAAACCCTCAGACTGACACAAACACAGTTTTGCTAACTATTTACTGTTCCAGGGAAGCATTAAGTCACAGAGCACTATTATATGACTTTGAACTTGGACTCGAGACTTGAAACTGAGAAAAAAAAATGTACACATTAAATTAGCCTTAATACAATTACTAAATGATTATGTTTGCTAAGGTAATGTTAGCAAACTAAGTAACTAACACTAACATTATTTATTTTAGTAGTGTATTGCCTTCGGACAAAACCTTGTATCTCCATTATTATTTTTATTTTTTACATCATTTATTTAGTCACAAGCACAAGTACAGTAGCTCCTCACAGCTGTGATGTTATCGTTGAGAACACATAACTTCCAGTGTTCTCCAGCATTTATACAGCAGTTCTACACAATAAAGAACACAGTAAACCAAAGATTTAAATGTTGCATCAATATGCTTTAATGTTGGCCATTCCTTCCGCCAAAAAAGTAGATCCTTATGGGTTACAGATTAAACTGTGCCCGTGTGAAGCTAATTTTAACAGTCTGTAAAGCATCTCACAGCCTGTCTTGTTTGTTGTTTTGTCTTCTGTTCACTTCCGCCAAACTTCAGTGTGTTTAACGTTAAATTAGTCATTCTGTCTTCACCGAAAAGTTGTTGCACCTAAACAGTGTAAAAAGTATAAAAAGAAATCCTATTTCACAATTCTACCACTGATTACTGCCGCAAAGAGTTTAGTAAATAAAACATTAGCTAGCTAGGTTATTAGCATGTATGCTAACACCATAATGTTTTTGACACCACGGCTCTGAGGGCTTTGGGGTCAAAGCGCTGAATCAGAGTTAGAGGTTCCTTTTGTTCGAGAAGAAAAAAAAACAAAACAATTTACATATCTTTAACAGCATGTCATTTACAAAAACAGCATGAACGCCTCTTGAGTGCCTGTGAGTCACGGCGGAGGTGGGAGCTGCTGGAACTTTTCTCTTTAATCATGTACTCAGACGCTGCAGAATTCACAGAAACGTCCGTTTTTTCACTCCGTGCTGGCAAACTTTCGGAGCCGTCCTGAGTTCTGTTAGTAATAGGCATGTTGTGAAATTAGCAACAGATCAGCGTGTTAAAAAAAAAAAATAATTCATGCAATCACTGTGAAGGAATATGAAAATCAGATTTCAGCATTTCAAAAATGGACTGGTTGCCTGGCAACCAGCGAGTGAAAGTAAATCACCCCCTTTAAACGCTTTATCTCTCTCTCTCTCTCTCTCTCTCTCTCTCTCTCTCTCTCTCTCTCTCTCTCTCTCTCACCCTCTCATTCTCTCTGTTTCAATGTCTTTCTATTCCAGTCCCTCTATTTCTATTTCTATCTATCTATCTATCTATCTATCTATCTGTCAATCTATGTATCTATCTATTTATATATTTGTCTGTCCCCCTATACCCCCCCTCTCTCCTACAGCCCAATCAGTGTGACCACATCACACACTCTCTGCGGTTCATTAGGGCCTGCAGCTTACGGCACACACACTCGTAACACAGCATACAGACTCCCGCTTACACACTCGTAATGACTAAGATTAGAGGAGAGTGCAGTTGTAATAACAGCGTCCTGCTGGAACTCTGCGGTCAGCGCTGGTCATTAGCGCCGTCCCCGACGGGCACCGCATTTACATCTGATCCTCAATGTGGCAGCAATTTATCCTCTGATTGGACAGAGCGATCTGCCACTGACACACTTCTACACACTTCTATCACTCCTCTCTCTCCTTTACTGACTCTCTCTCTCTCTATCTCTCTCTCTCTCTCTCTCCTTTACTGACTCTCTCTCTCTCTCTCTCTCTCTCCTTTACTGACTCTCTCTCTCTCTCCTTTACTGACTCTCCCTATCTCTCTCTCCCTTTTACTGACTCTCTCTCTCTCTCTCTCTCTCTCTCTCTCCTCTCTCTCTCTCTCTCTCCTTCACTGCCTCTCTTTCTCTCTCTGTCCTTTACTGACTCTCTCTTTTTTCATTTCAATGGGATTCATACTTTTGGGATTTCCAGGGTGAATAAAGTTCACAAAATTTTGTGTAAGGGCCAGAGGTCAAAGCAACCAAACTTTGACCCCCACCCCCACCCCCCACCCCCACCCGACTCATGTCAGTGCGTAACAACAGCACACATTTACCTTTTTTCTAAACTCATCTTTACTGTGCTCCAGTCCGTCAGACAGTTAGAGGAGAATTCCGTCCCTGAAGTCACCGCCCTGCCACTACTCTTCTGGGCCGAACACCTGCTGGACCGCTCTCACCGCCCCCCGCACAGGTCAGGTGAGGTGTGTAGTGATGTCATGAAATGAAATTGTTTTCCATCATGCTAATCCTCTAAAATATGTCCGGCATGCAGAGCCGAGTCTCGTCACACTTCTCACCGTGTTTGTTTTCCTTTGAGACAGAGAATCTAATGTTCTAACAGATGAAGTATTCAAAAGGCCTAGTGATTCCAGAGAATGGGTGACAACCGCGGAAACAAACACGACCTCTGTTCAGTTACCAGGCACCTGTACTGTTTAGTAATATGAATAATAACGAGTTCTGATTCTATAAGCCTTTCAGAAGCCTATATATATATATATATATATATATATATATATATATATATATATATACAGTATGTT
>JBBPCZ010000156.1:20994385-21005003 GCA_037974445.1 Brycinus macrolepidotus | reverse complement strand
ACACACACACACACACACACACACACACACACACACACACACACACACACACACACACACACACACACACAATAATTATAATTAACGTCTGTTCCTTCCCGGCATTTCTCTGTGCACCACGTCAACTACAGAAGCAGCAGAGGCCGAGGAGGAGGACGAATCCTGATCACACACTGTTTTTCATTCTTTAGAAAACCGCTGTAAATTCAGACCAAACAGTCTGTGCTGTGCCTTTGAAGCCGCCTGAACAAGGCAGATAATAAAAGGATGGTGATCTGGAGGATTTCATCTACAGTCATCATAGTTTTCTTGAGCTGACTAAAACTGACTTAACTTGACCTTATTCTATTCTCCTAGCAATAAAGTTACTGTAAAACATGCATAACTTCACTTTATGTCATTTTCTCTGTACATAAAATGTGAAGTATAAAGTGTATGGCTTTACATATTAAACATTGTGTCAATTCATTTTTACGTGTCCAACTCTGTAGCACATGACAAGCTTTTGAACTACAGTTGTTGCATATTTGTTACTAGTTTAACATATTATAAACTGCATTTGTAGTAAAATAAAAGCATATGTGCATACAAAAAAGTGTGTTAGTGCTTAGGAATGAAATATAGTTCACAGGTTAAAAAAAAAAAAAAAAAAAAAAACTTATAATGTAAAAAAGAAAAAAATTAAATTTCATTTGTAGGTAAGATTATAGTTCAGGAAGAATTCATGGCTTTTCATTTAGGACACTTTTTACTAGTTTGAAATGTAACATGTTTCAGTTATCACATGTGAACTACTTAGACATGTCAAAGTGATGCCAGTTAATACATATTCAAATTGTTTACTACTGAAGTTCCATGTAAAAATTAGCACTCACATGTGAAAGTAATACTTTCTATTCTTCTATCTCAGCATTTATTTATTCCCACATATAACACTCAGGTTTTCTCTTGTAAATAAATTAACATCATAACAACGTAAGAACTAGTATTTCAACCCCAAATTCAAATAAAATTCATACTAATAAAAATTGTTCCTCTCATTTAAATGAATTGGGGAAAACGTTTACCAGTAAGAACTGTAAGAATTTACCTTTTTTATTTATGCAAGGTTTTCTATTACAAAGAAGTATTAATGTAACATAATAATTTCAACCACTGATTCAAACTGAATTTACACTAATAAAATTGTTCATATCATTTAATTGAATCAGGAAAAGCCATGAACTTTTACCATCCATATGATTTTTTTATTTATTCATGTCATTCGTTTACTAATTTAATATGTTTTAAAAACCTGCAAGAGAATTTGTCCATTAAAAGGGTTAGGGTTAGGGTTGATAAAAGGGTACATCTTCTTTAATAAAAGGTACATAAAGGACACAGAGGATGGGACAGACAAGGTCTTGCCCTGTTTAAATAAGGAAAGAGTGTTAGAATCGGGCCTAAAGAGGAGAAAAAAACAGGGTAAGTAGATGCCCATAACAGGGTTCGAGGTCAGTGAGGTTAAAGGGAAGAGTGTTACGGTAAAGGTACCTGTCTGATCACACAGGGTGAGGAGGAGGTGGATGGAGTAGGCAGCCAAACTGGACACCAGCAACAACAGAACACTACACCAGACAAGCACAGGTTAATACAGGGAGTGTGTGCACTAGTGTTGCCAATATACTGATACATATCAATACTAAAAATGGTACAATTTTCATACTCTTAATTTAAAAATGCACTTTCCTGCTTGCTCTTTCCTTTGACACACATAGACTTCTGCACCACAATGCCAAACACGTATAGTGTTGGGGGTGCTGCCAGTTCTCCAGTTCTCTTAGGCTAGGAGTTGTGAGGGCTAATGACAGCTAATAAAGACAGCACTTTCGTGTCTTACCTGAAGCCGATGATTCCTGTGTTGGCCATGGCGTACGCCAGCCCCAGAATACCACTGCCCATGATGGCATTCATCAGATTAAAGACGGAGGAGGAAAAGGAGGCTCCTCTGGAGCCCCGCACACCCTGAGAGAAAGAGAAAGAGATTTGAATCAGATTTGATAAATGTTTTCAGTTATAAGACTTGTATCTTCATTAGTTTCTGAGATATAGGCTTTAAAAGTGGGTGTGACCTTATTTATTTTTAGCTTAAAATGAGCACTACAGAAAAAACATCTTAAAAAGTGATAACTTCTGAACTCCTGAAGCTAGAATCAGACATTGTTCTAAGCTTTAACATGTATTTGACCACTAAATCCTAAAGTACAGAGAAACAGATTTGCCATTTTATGATGTCCTGAACATCTAAAATATATATTTTTGGTGCTTTGGAGCAACTTTCCACCACTTCAATCCACCACTTGCCCTGAAAAGAAAAGCAATAGGGTATAGGGTACAATGTGGACAAATGGAATTTTTGCAATACATTTCTTTTCATTTTATTTGCCATGTTTTTTATAATATATTTTATTTTATTTAGAAAGCAATTTGATAACACTAGCTTATATTGATATGGCAAAAGAAGAATTACTTAATTAGGCCAAAACATATTTTTTGGCATAAACACACAATGGTTGGTTTACACTATCATGACTGGGCAAACGAGAGCAGAGTGCATGAACCAAAGCAATGAGGGAGCTGTGAATAAATTAAAAAGGTCCTCAAGTACATGGTGTTTCTCCACCAAGGCGTGACAGGAAAACTGAAACAGTCAGCAAAAGAGCGCAAGACAAACATGTGATCACACACCACACACACACACACACGAGTGTGAACCTCTAAATGAATCCCTGCACACTGAGAGGAACATAGACAGTGAGCCTTCTTTTGAAAATTTCAGAGAAATACCTGTTTTTCAAGTGTAAAGAAAATCCCTGCTAAGGTTTAGCTGATGATAAATACACCCAAATCATGAGCACACAGCTGCTTTATCTAAAACAAACTTTGCGTTCTTCATAGTGTCTCCTTGATGTGAAGAGCATCATATCAACTCCAGGTTTGTGTTTTACAAAGGGGGTATTTCACAAAGTAGGAATTGGTAAGTTAGATCATTTGAGCCAAAGTCAAGTTTTCCAAATGGGAAAAACACTAAAGCACGTTCCTATAGGGCAATCCTTAACTCTGGCCTTAAGTTATCAGGCTAAATCCTACTTATTGTGATATACGCACATGATTTAGCTTCAGAACAATAAGTACAGGTGCACTGAAGGTGCATTATGAAGAATGACCAGGTGTGGAGAAACAAGCTCTTGCTGGCTAATTGATTTTGTGACATACATCTAGATCCCCATATTTTGTGTGTGTGTATGTTACCCGAGACAGCAGAGGTGTAGTTTCACTATCATCACCTTCCTCTTCCTCCTCTTCTTTGTTGGGATGATCCCCATTCCCAGCTTGAATGGAGGTGTTTGCTTTATCCTTACTCATTAGCCTTCTCTTACTTTACCTCCTGCTATATCCTTTTCTCTCTCTCTGTGTCTTTTTTGTCCTTTTCTTGCCTTCTCCCCTGCCTTTCCCTTACCTTCTCTCTCTCTTTCTGTTTCTTCCTCCTCTCTGATCCTCTCTTTCTTGTTTTCTTCCTTTCTTCTTTCTCTCTCTTCTGCAGTTTGCACCTTCAGTTACCACTCACTCTCTCACACACATTTAAAGTGTTTATATCTGACTATGCTGCTCCTTTTTCTTCGTTCCTCCTCTCTACTGTCTCTCTCTCTCTCTCAGTGTCTCCTCTCTAACTTCTCTCTTTCTCAGGTTCTCCTCTGTGTTTCCTCCTCACTCTTCCTCTCTTCGTCCCTCAATGCAGCTCTTCATCTTGTGACATGTTTACGGGGCCATTCTTTCAGACGTAGTACGCCGCTTGTCCAATCAGAGGCCGAGCCGCTGGAGTGGACCAATCAGAGAGCGCCTTTGGGTCCCCTGAAGATGCCGTAGCCTGGGACACGCATGGCCGGTGTGATGGTGAGGTAAGAACTCACAGACAGAAATGAGAAGATTTTAATTATGAATAAAACAGTTAAAACGTGTTATAGAGGTTACTGTGTCTTAATTAGTGATCACTGCTATAAGTATTTGTGATAAACACTGTCTGTCATTTTGTATCTGTCTCTTAAGTCTCGTTCTTGGTCAGAGCTATCTCAGTTAGCCACACTTTTAATACAAATTTAATTCCCATTTTAGATTAAATTTGTTCAAAGTATGCTTTCAAATACATATCACGTTTTGGTTTACGCCAGCTATTTATATGAATTTTCCGTTCTACCTTAAATAGTGCCTCAGTTACATTCTGGAGCCAGTCACCTTGCTGCACTGTTGAAGGAAACTTCTAAACTGTTTTTGTTGCAGATCTGGAAAAATATCTTATTTAACTTACCGGATCAGGCTGCTCATACATGTTTGTTTAACTGTCTATCCTATATATCTATTTACCTGTCTGTCTGTCTGTCTATCTATCTATCTATCTATCTATTAATGCATTTTAAAACGAGCTATAATACAGTGAACATAGGCCCAAACTCAGGTGGTCACGGCTGAATTTCACTTAGACACAATAGTGCTCTAGATCATGAGCTGAAACTAGTCTGATATTAACAGTTAAAGGGAAATTACACTGTTTTTCAAATTCCTGGATAATTAAATGGTTAAGATGTAAATAAAATCATTTAGAGTGGATTTGGTGTGAAATTCTCCATCCAGAGAAACTTACTGAGTCAGAATTTTTCACACTGGTGGTGAATGGAACCAGACGTCTGCCTCTGAAAGCTCCATCACAGAAAGTTGTTACATGAAATGGTTATGAATGCACTGCCTGAGACATACTATTTTTGGTATTGAGAAGCTTTTGCCATGAACCTAAATCCATTCATGGTATAGATGTACATATATGTTGTCCCTGAAGAAAATGTATTTAGTTCAGGTTTGCCACTATTTTACCATCAACATTTCATATAAACTTGCAGAAGACACATGTAGGTTCACTGGTAGGTTTGGATAGTAATTAATATCAGGTATTTTGAGCAACCCTAATGAAAGCTTTTCCTGTTTCTCTATCACTACAGGACTGTTCACAGACTCTTGGCTCTCTTGAATATTCACTACTGTCGAGGCGCTTCTCGCCATTTCTCTTGCAGCATTCCGGTTAGCATTCCTAAAATTTTCCATGTGCAGAAGACCATGTCGGACCCCCAGTTGCCTATTAGTGATAATGGCCTTTACACGCCTCCTCCTGAAGTGCGAGGAATGACAATGCTGGACCGAGAAGCTTTCACCCAAACCATTAATGTCCCAGCCATCCGCATCCCCACCAGTGTCCTCAACAAAGTGGTCAAAAGCCTGAAGAAAGTGGCCCTACAGCGACCAGGGCTCAAACGAGTCGTGGACGACGACCAAAACCAAACAGACTGCAGTGGCAAAGAGCATCGACTGCTCCTGCTGGACCCTCAGAATGTGTCATCAGCTGAAAATTTTGGCCAAGAGGAGGCGGCGGCACTCAAGGCCTTTGGCGTGAAGCCAGAAATACAGCAGTATGAACTGAAGCTAACCTATGACAACCTGAAAAGTGAGGAGGTGCTGCGGGCCGTGCTCCCTGAAGGCCAGGATGTGACATCAGGTTTCAGCAGAGTGGGCCACATCGCTCACATGAACCTCCGAGAGCACCAGCTGCCGTTTAAAAACCTCATAGGTGAGATAAATTGAACTGAATCATAAATTGTTCCCACACACACACACACAGACACACACATATCCCTGAACTGAACTACTTCCTCTCCTTACACAAGTCATAGAGACTGAACTGTTCTGCCTCACACAACTTACACCACAACTGCCACTGTAAACACCTTTTATTTATTATATACTGCACATTCTCTGTCCTGCTGCTGCTATTATTTGCACAATTATTTATTGTTGTCTACCTCTATTCTGCATTTCTGCACGCCTATAACTCCACTGCTAGAATACAGTATTTGTCATAATACTGTATTCATTCAAATGTTGACTGCACTGAATGACATCTTGTCCTGTTGTTTTGTTGCTCTTGTGTTTTTCTTGCTCTCTCTTTTGCTCTCTTTGCACTCTGTGTATTTTGTCCTGTTTGCACTTGTGGTGTTTTTGTTCTTGTGTTGCTCAATAGTCCTGGAGGAACGTTTTGTTTCACTATGTACTGTGTGTGTATGGCTGAAATTACAAAAAAACGACTTGACTTGACTTGACTTGACTTGACTTGAAATGACACTCTCGGGGCATCAAAGCATTAAACACTAACTGCTAAAATCTTCTGACTCTGTATGACTTGTCTATGAAAAGAAACAGATAATGTCACAGGGCTAATTGTGGTATAAGCTTAAATTAATTACATTAGTCTCATAGCTGCAATGCTAAACTAGAAGTACAGCAGCAGACACCAAACACGTCTTGGCTGATTGACTACATTTGAGGTAGGGAGGAAAACTGTTGGTTGAATTTTGGTTGAAGTGTATTTGATAATAAAATGAGAAAGACGGAGCAAAATCAACATTGTGCCGTTCTGCACTGCTTGGTAATTAACACGTATTTATAAAAATGCATTTTTTCTGTCTGCAGGTCAGGTGATCATGGATAAAAACCCAGGCGTTACCTGTGTGGTCAACAAGACCAACACCATCGACTCCACTTACAGAAACTTCCAGATGGAGGTTATGGCAGGAGAGAACAACATGGTGGCCAAGGTGAGAGCCAGCATATACAGATTAGTTAAAGCAGCGGTTCTCATGTTCAGCTGGCCATAAGCTCAGGGCATAATGTAACAGGTATTCAGTGGTCTTAAAAACTTAAAAACCATCAAGTTAAAGGACTAGTTCATTCAGTTCTAATTCTAATAAAACTACAATGAAATGACTTTTTACCGCTTAAAATGATTGAAAACAGTGTCCTCAACTAAAATAGGCCCTTCAAAAATATACAAACTGACTCAGTGTAATTCTGGTGCATGTTCTAACAGTAACAGTTCTAACATAAACCAGTTATTTCTTACACTAACAGTTCTAACACAAACCAGTTATTCTTCCGGATGAAGTGAAATTGTAATGGTCCAGTGTGTTTTATCTAATATTCTATCAACTATGATTATAATCATTCAATTATAAACATATTTATAAAATTGTACACTTTGTATAGTTTTAATTGGTGCTTCTTTGTTTAGGTATTGTTTAAATACTTTTACGTTTGTAATATATGTAGATGGAACTGGTAATATTGGTGTAACCTTTATTACCCTTGCCATTTTTTCTCCCTTTTTTTCCCCTCTTCATTTCTTCCTTTCTCCCTCTCTGTTCCAGGTGAGAGAGAACGGAGTGTTATATGAGTTTGATTTTTCTCGTGTGTACTGGAACCCTCGGCTCAGTACGGAGCACGAGCGGATCATTTCTCTGCTTCGCCGGGGAGACACGGTTTTGGACGTGTTTGCCGGAGTCGGGCCGTTTGCCATCCCGGCCGCTCGTCGGGGGTGCATCGTTTTCGCCAACGACCTCAACCCCGAGTCCTACCGCTGGCTTCAGCACAACACCAAACTCAACAAGGTGGAGGCAAAGGTTACCACCTTCAACCTGGACGGACGGGAATTCATCAGGGGTCCGGTGCGAGAGCGTCTGCCCGAACTGATGAAGGGCTCGGCCGCCATCCATGTGATAATGAACCTTCCGGCTCTAGCGCTGGAATTCCTGGACGCTTTCAGAGGCCTGTTGGGCCCAGAAACGGACCAGGAGCGTTCCAGCATAGTGACCCTACCACAGGTACGCTGAACAGTATGGTGTTCAGTTTATGACGATTTTTTGACATACTGACATCCATAAAATCTAAAACTGAGGTGCACTGCTACTTAGAGCTGGGTTTAAACTATCACTAATATTTCCTATGCTGGTGTTGCTAATTTGTAATAAGGCAATGTTTAAAATATTCCATAGTTAGTCTACTTTATAGTTAGTCTTTTTAATCGTAGTTTGGGACGCATTCAAAATTATCTATACTATTCCAAGGGCATGTTCTCAGAATATCAACAATATTCCACTGGGATGCATTCAAAATATCTATATTATTCCAGATTGGTGTGTTTAAAATATCTATATTCCACAGGGATGTGTCTAAAATATCTATAATAATATTTAAGGCTGTGTTCAAAAATATTGTAGATATTATTTAAGACTTTCATCAAATATTGATCATTAGGAGCTCAGACACCATTTGTCTTGGCTGACCAACTGGAACTATTTATCGTCATGTTATCTGTGACACTGTGTCGCAGGTGCACTGTTACGGCTTCTCAAAGGAGGACGACCCTGGGAAGGACGTGCTGGAGCGGGCGGAGGCTGCTTTAGGGGCGTCCTTGCAGGGGCGCTGTGCGGTGCACTTGGTGAGGAACGTAGCACCCAATAAAGAGATGATGTGTGTAAGCTTCACGGTCCCCACAGAGGTTCTGTACAGAAACGGCTCAAAAGAGAAAGGTGAGTTAATGTACACAGACCCTGAGCACAGAACAGCTGAATACACACATTTTTCTCTGGGGTGTTTCTTTAATCTTAAAAAAAAAAAAAAAAAAAAGCCTATGAATTTTATTTCAGTTTGAAAAAGAATGGATATTTTGATATTTTTCCAGAGAGCTCCACATCCCCATGCTGGGGGCTTTATACCCCCCAAGCCCACGACACTAGAGCCTCCTCCAGGGTGTCCTGTTCTAGTAGTTAATGTAACAGTTTTCTGTCTCTCTTTTATTGCAGATTGCTCAGAACCATCTCCAAAGAGACAGAAATGTGACGAAACTGAATGAAAAAAACACCTATCTATGATCTGAATTTTATTTTAATAATTTGTTTTATAATAAACTGTTCTCATGTTCCACACTGTGTTCAAGTTCTGCTTGAATCTGTAAATGAGTTTACCAGCACTACAAATGAACCCTGAAGATTCATTACAGTGTCATTACTGTGGTTTTGGAATGTTCTGTACTACAGAGTAATTAGCCAGAATTAATTACATTTGACTTCAGTTCTGCATGGACAGTTTTGATGGCAAAAAGCAATGCAGAAGAAATTTCTAGAAA
This sequence comes from Brycinus macrolepidotus, assembly GCA_037974445.1. Lineage (NCBI taxonomy): Eukaryota > Metazoa > Chordata > Actinopteri > Characiformes > Alestidae > Brycinus > Brycinus macrolepidotus. Next base: position 20,995,960 of record JBBPCZ010000156.1, on the reverse strand, counting down.
GGTTTTTCTTTATCAAATTAACTTTTTATCAAATTCAGATAAAATATCTCCACTGCTACTCAAAGACGATAATGTGGTTTGGAGTGAAAGTCTATAATCTCCTGTTACCACAGTTTGTCCATTAGTTTCAGTGAAGTTATGAGTCAAAATAAAAAATGAATATAAAACTCAGGGATCATGAGCTACGCATTAATGGGTATCTCTGCACATTCTGAGGGGTGGGGGGTGGTGATTATTGCAGAATAGTTGAATAGTCCTCAGTGGCTACCAAATAATACTTTTGCTTGAAATGTCCATCCTTAATAAAACTACAGCAAAACTATCAGTGTTGACAGGTCTGACTAAAGCAAATAAAGACCTAAAATAACCACAAATAAGTTTTTTTTTAACCATTTATTCAAAAACAAAACATTCAAAAAAGGTCAGACACTGCAAAAATATCTGTACAGTGTGGTACAGCAAACCCAGAATCATTTTTACTCTCGATTATAAAAGACTTGCATCAGGATTCATTCGTCCCAGTGTTAAACTTAATCCTTGTTACTCTCCTGTAATTGAGCCAAGAGTTGTATGATTAACGTGACAGTCTGGTCAAAATTCTAATTTCCACAGGTTTTACAGTGCAAGACATACGGTGTTACAGTGCTAATGTAGCTAACAAGTAATGGATGCTTATACCCCACCTATTAGCATGGTGGTAACTTGTGTAAAGTGACCATTTGTCATACGTAAACACACCACAGCACACAATGTGAACAGCATGAAATTCTCTCTCACCATTTAACCCATTCACCAAGTGAAGCAGCGGGCAGCCAAGAACACGGCGCCCGGGGAGCAGTGTGTGGGGACGGTACCTTTCCCAAGAGTACCTCAGAGGTGCCACTAGCAGTCCTGAGATTCGAACCCATGACCTTTTGATCACAAGGCCAACTCGCTAACCACCAGACCACCAGCTGCCCTGAAACTTCAAACAGTTTCACAGTGAAACGCTCTTAGCTGTGCTGGCAGTCCATGTTAAAAGTCATTCAGAGTCAGAACCCACATAAGCAAGCAAGATTAATAAAAACCCCTGTGCTTGAAGTGTGACAATTTAACAATGCACCTTGCTAACTGGTGGGTTATAGGATTCCATTACTTCTTAGCTATATTAGCCTCATGGCTGTTGTGCTAAAACTAAAGAACGTTTTAGAAACTAAGCATGTCTTGACTGCTCAGTTACATGTGGGGTAGCTTTAACTGACTTCTCATTCCATACACTCTAACATAAAGACGCCGAAAAGGCTTCTCTTACACTTCTGGTGTAAGAGTGTGAGTGTGTGTTATAATAACGATGGGAAGAGTCCACTGAAAGCGTCCTGCAGTGCTCGGTGGCAGGCCAGTCCTGATGTGTAACCACCCGCCAGATCCTGCGGCGTCGACATTCTCACATGATTCAGATATCTGAGGGAGAGAGAGAGGCAAGAAAGATGGGAGAGTGAGACAGAGAAAGATTTATATATATATACAGGGAGTGCAGAATTATTAGGCAAATGAGTATTTTGTCCACATCATCCTCTTCATGCATGTTGTCTTACT
>JBBPCZ010000156.1:20963558-20983766 GCA_037974445.1 Brycinus macrolepidotus | reverse complement strand
GTATAGCAGCTGTTCTATGTGCTGTATTCCAGCAGCTTCACTCCTGATTCAGTTTCTGATGGGATGAAACAGAGCTTACACACGCGCACACGCTGTGCACTTAACATTACTATTTTAATTGTTGCAGTTGTAAAATAATGTGTTGTGTAGTTAAACATTTCCAAGGTATAATAAATGATTTATCCGTTTTATTTTTAAATTTTCTCCAAACATTTTTTTGTTTGGAATTCTGAATCAAGTGTGGTCGAGTATAAAACAACAGTGACATTTTACACAGACACACACCCACAAATTACAAAAGCAAAAACCAGAAAAAAAAAAGATGCAGTCTCATTTTTTTTCCATGGCTCTGTGTGTGTGTGTGTGTGTGTATATATATGAATATATATAAATAATCAGAGCCTGATACCTAAATCTTTGTATTCTTGTCTAACTAAAAGATGCAAATTGGTGTACAAAGGCGTCTATTAGTTTGTTAGCCTTGTAGCTCCAAAGCAAAACTAAACAAGCAACCCTTAAACACATTGATTACATTTTAGTTTTGGGGAATTTTGTTCGAGTTTTCACTTTAAAAGGGACTAGAGGGGCAGATATGGGAGCTAGAGGGATTAAGGCTAAATGAACAGTGTGGTATTTACATAAAAAGCCATGTCCATTTTATTCTCATAAGCCAGCACTTCTACCCTTTAGGATTCAAAACCGAAACACATTCAGAAGCTTGTGCAACCGTGACCTACACACTGAGAGCAGCATCACTGGCTGTAGGTGAAGCCTAAACCAAAATAGGGAGGATCTCCAATGGAAAATATCTCAACTGACAGTGCAAAACAGTTCGGGACTGAGATTCAGCTTGACCCAATATGACCATTTATGACCTCTTATATGTGTGTGTGTAGCTGAGCTGTAACTGAGTATGTGTGTTGAGGCTGTAAAACTAGTCACCATTCAGTAATCTGCAGTGACCCTTCTACCACCCTAAACACACCATTAGCTTTATTAATCATTAAGTGTTATGAAGGGCTTATGAAATCTTTAAAATGTGTTATTATCTTATGAAATGTGTTACTTATTAACTTGGCAGCACTTTACTGAAGGGCAGCATTCATAACACCCACATGTCAGTTGTCCATAAAGACTCATTCCAACAGGCAACAGTTGTCACATTTGCTTAGGTAAAATGATTTTAAAAAATGGCCTTTATGACAATTGCAGCTCGTTGGAATAAGCTTTTGGAAAGGCTTAGGTTTGCAGTCCTGAAAGGCTTCAGTAGATGTCATAAGCCTTTCAGGACATCTGACAAAAACCTATATAGACATATTCCAACAAGCGTCAGTTGTCATCACAGTTGTTAAAGAGAAATGGACAAAAGCAGCCTTTATGATGCTTGGTGGAAAAAGCAGTTAAAAATGTCCATGAAAGTTTATGTCAACAGTCACGAAAGGCTTATGTAGGTGTCGCGAGGCCTTAAGAATGCTGTCCTGTACAATAAAGTGTTATAAATAAACTTTAGCACTGTAGCTCAAAGCATTCATAACACATTGGTAAGTACTAAATTAACCTATGTAATAAAAGGAATGGCACAAAGATCATTTACATAACTTCTGACAGTGTCATCTCAGCTTACGAACCAATTTTTCTTGAAAGACCCTCATTTTCGGTACCAAATTCCAATCCTGAGATGTACAGGATAATCTAGTCAATCAGTACGTAGTGTTTTAAAGACATTACTGGTGGGTGCTGCATTATAAATGCTTTATTCAGACCAAGTTAAAAGCATTAACAGATCCTTTTAGAGTCATCTTATGACAGGTCCACAAACGTTAGATTTTACACAGTTTAGATGTGCCAAGTAATTCAAAATTATACTGACAGCACATTTCGTTTTCTCCAACCACTACTGCAGTATATGCTCATTTTAGAACATCATCTATAATATTACAAAAATAGTCAGCTATCAACACCCTTGAAAGGTCTGCCTGCTCACTACTCGGCCAAACACAGTTACGTACGGACACACCAAAGTGTCACAGTCTAAAATCCAGGGGAAAATGGGGGCACTTTGTGTTTAGATTAGCTATACATTGTTAGATTGTCAGTTTTGTTACAATTCAAATTTTAATAAATTACCCTGTGAGGTTCAAGAAAGACAACGCAAGGCCTACGTTTTAGAAATAGGGCACAACTATTAAACTGCTCCCACATAAGTACTCAAATACACTGGGCAGGTTTACTATGTCCAAAACAATAATTACTAAAACAAAACAAAACAAAGTAGCCAGACTGAAATCTATTTCTAGCAACATTATATCTTAGTGGGCTGGACACGTATACCTCTATAAGTTACACAAACAATTTAGCCACATCAAATTTCAGGCAAATATGGGAGGGGGCAAAATGAAAATATCTATATAAGTACAGTAACCATCTGTCTCACTTTCTGTCTGCAGAAAAGAATGTTCATTTCAAATCTACAGGGGTCATACAGCATTATACAACAGTCCCATCCAAGCTCCACCCACAGTTACATTCCTCCATAGCAACAGCAGTGAGGCTGGACAACTTTAGAGTCACTGTTAATACAACGCTACAGAGCTTGACTATGTGGTTCTAGATAAATCTGTCACAACTTTTACATAATTGCTTGATCACAGTTATTTTCCACAGTTGTTAGCTTTCACAATTATATATCATGCTCATTTTTCATTTAAATGCCTGCAAATAAAAAAGGCAGAAAACATATGAGACACATCAAGGCTCTTACAAAAGCAAACTCTAATCATTTTTGGGGTGAAAGCACCGAGTAATGTTTGTTTATTTGAGGTTTGCCAACACCTTTAGAGGATGCAAGTGAGTAAAGTTTGTTTATTTAATGTTAAGATCACCTTAAGAGGGCAGCAGCAAGTAATGTGTATTTAATGTTTGCTACTTTGTTTATTTGAGCTTTATTTAAGAATTTACTAGGCTAATTTTAGCCAGCTCTATGCTAACAGTGTGAGCTTTCACATGTACCTATCATTTGAAAAGATTAAAATACAACAAATTTAAAATCGCTTGAATGGGACTTTTAATAGCGTTCAGTAAAGCTTGTCCAACCTAGCACTGGTAGCTACGGAAAAATACATGAGTGGGGCCTGAATAGGCCAACTGGGGAGGAGGGGTCAAATAAGGACATCAACTGTCTAATCAATCACCCAATAAGTAAACCGATCAGTCCATTAATCAATCAATCATACACTCTAGCAGCAGTATTCTGACGTGTTCCCTAATTAGTAAGAGACACAAAAACTTCCCAGAGCCAAGAAACAAAACACACACTCCGAAAACCAGACAAGCTCTCCGCGCCACACTCCGTTTGTTCTTTGTCAAAACTATAAAAAAAAAAATGTAGAAAAAATAATACAAATAAAAGCGTAAAACTGAAGTGAGAAAAGGTTGAAAGCAGTGGCTAAAGGTCCATCTATTCGCTAATTAGCACAACATTCAAGATCTGCACATTTGCATCAATTAACATGGAAGAAAAATTCGCATTTGTCACTAACCAAAATAAAATCCTTTACAAACCACATTTCTGTAAGCATGATGAAATAAAACAAGCAGCCACATACACACATAGAGCCATTCCTGTTAGCATTCCCTCCCCCACAAACACAAACATTTACAGCAAAGTGGGACTTGTTGGGCAAGGAAAAAAAAGAAAAGAAAAAAAGAGCAAAAAACGCGAAAGAAAAAAGTAGCAATACGCTAAAGCCTACAGGCCTTGCATCAGTTCGTCAAAGGAACAGAGGTGTCAGCAAATGCTAATGTTGCTAACAATCACTGAAAACAAACAGCTTTCAAATCAGCAAGAGGCCATCCATTAGTAGCTACTGGCTTCCATTCACTGATAGCCAGTTAACTACGTTAAAATGTTTGGTCAAGCTATTCCTTTAAACAATAAAAGATGCTCCCAAGCCCATTTCACAAAAATTATTAAAAAAAAGTGCTGAGAAAACGTGTGCAGACAAAGTTGGGAAAAAGTTCAGTATTACGTCATGCTGTGGAAATCTGAAGGAACGGGTGTAAAGCGAGATCAGCGTGTCAGCATAAAGCTCTAATCTAGATTAGGTCCACCAAACGAGGAAAATCTGCATTAAAATATTCGAGATGAAGGAAAAGGAGTCAGGTGAAATTTTATAAACATATATCATTCTCATGCTAATTTCTAGTTACATTATCCTGTTCACTTTCTGCCTTGCATGCACGCACACATACACACACACACACACACACACACACATATACACACACGCACACACACTGAGTTTAGCTTGGTTTTAAGGAAGAGTTAAAATGCTTTTTTTGGGGGAAAAAAAAATTATCCCTTAAGAAAATTTAAAAAGACAGTAGCAGATAAGACAGGACAGTGACGCGCGCACGCACACGCACACACGCACGCACACGCGCACACACGCACACACAAAACTGTTGCTGCATCCTATGTGCCAAAAAAAGAAAAACCCAAAGAAACAAACAAAAAAAATCCACTAATTCAATTTACAAAAAAGAAAAAAAAAAAAAAAAAAAAAAGCTTTCGGCATTGTGAGCCTATATATTCGTTTACCCGTTTTATTGAATGAGGAAAAAAATTTTTTTTTTTTTGTTTTGTTATTTTCCATTAAAAAACTCAAATGGAAAAGTGGGGAAGGCGATACAGAACAGGGTTCTCAGCGGAGAGAGGAAGTTACGCAGAACTTTACGTTTAACTCCTGGGGAACAGAAAGGCAGATAGTGCATAAAGGTTTGCCCTTTCCTGTCTTTTTTTTTTTCCTTTTTCACGTTTTGTAATTTTTAGTATTTTTTTTTATTATTTAATGTCAAGCTGCATTTGATACAGGCTTTTTCTTTGTACAAGACAATTGCACTTCACAAAAAAAAACAATAATAAAAACAGAAATATACAAACACACAAGGAAATGTGAATCAAATTAATTACAGCCCCAAAAAAATCTGAAAGAAAAAAAAACAAACAAAAAAAACCCAAAAACAAAAACTGACTCTACAGCTGCGGGGTTGGGGAGGGTGATGTTGAGGGTTGAGGGACACTGGGTTTATGACAGGTGAGAGAAAGAGAGAAAGAGGGGATATGGACGTCAATCCACTTGCAGAAGTGCTGATGGTGTGAGTGAAGAAGTGAAAGTGAAACGTTTTCCTCCTCTTGCGCGTCCTTCTGAGCGGTCCGGTGATGGCCGGACAGAGCCGAAGCTGTAGTGGGTCTGGTGCAGGTTTCTGGAGGGTTGTAAACTGTGTGTCCAGGTTAAAAGATCAACGCTACCACATATCGTCTGTGGACGCGGAATCCTTGAGTGGAAAAAGGAGGGACAGCAGCTTATGAGACGCTACCCAGATCCACCTCAGCTAAAAGAATAAATTTGGTTCCAGCTAGCTCAAGGAATATTTTGATCAGAGAATGTTGCTAAATAAAATAACACACCAGCTTGTCTGATTACGCAATTCCTTTATACAATAAAAGTGAGCAGTTTATGGGACTCCACCTTCTTCTACCACCGATAAAGAGAGGGCACTTTGTTGCCATTATCCATTTATACAACCAGTTTAAATCAGAGAAGCTAATGCTGCTAATGAATGAAAACAGACAGCCGCTACTTAGCATGATGCATAAATCTAATTGACAGCTACTGGCTTCCATTCACTCTTGGCCAGAAAACATCAGCATCTTTGGTCAAGATATTTCTCCAAAGCAATAAAAGTCAAGAGCCTTTGAAATGCCAACTAGTCCCACCTCTTCTACAAGAGCATATTTTTCCTATTAGCCATCTGAAGGAATAGTTTGACCAAAAAAGTTTCTAACAATGAATTAAAACATACGGCCACCACGTAGCACGATGCAAATAACGTAACACTAACTACCAACTAATAGCTGCCATTCACTGTTAACCAAGTGACGTATTAGCAGGTTTGGTCAAGATATTCCTTTGAGCAATAAAAGTAAACAGTTTATGAAACACCACACAGTTCCACATGTGCTAAAAGTGGACATTTTATCAGTTTGGTCAGAGGAGTCAAATTTCTAAATAATAACTGAAAAAGAAACCGAAATGAACGCCCACTTCACATGTTACAAATGACATCATGATAATGAGCCAGATTATGTATTGGCTTGTTTGGTCGTGGTATTTCTTTACAGCTTTAAAGTAAATTAAAAGAGGGCACTTGCTGACATTAGCAATCCGAAGGAACAGTTTGCTCAGGGAAGCTTTAAAACTGAGCATCTTCTAAAACACCACCCAGTTCCACCTCTAAGCAGTTCAGTGCTAAAATGTGTGTTTGATGGTGGTTAATAAAAAGGGGAAAAACATGGAGGAATGGGAGATTTGGTTACTCAAAGTAAAAATGAACAATGGATGAAATGGCGATGGAAAGATCCAGATCCAGTACCATATCTCGTGATAATGACAAGAACTATAACATTACTAGTTAGACAAGTAAGTCTGTATTTGCTGCACTAGTTACTGTAGCATGGCTGAAGTTGTGCTAAGTGATCCCACCCCAGATTTTCCTTCTCGACTTTCTATATATACTATATACAAAATAAAGCCAAACAACACAGAAAAGAAAACTTTAAAGAAATGTCAAGTCTTTACATAAAACTAAGGGAATAATTCAGTCACAGATTACTGTAGCTTTAAGGCAATGTAGGGGGAAATATATGCAATCACATGCTTACAAAATACATACTGTTAATGAATAACACTCTAAATGTAGGTTTTGTGATGAATAGCTTTTGCAGGACTAAAGCTCAAAGTGGAAATATTACTCCTATAACTGTTTTAAATAGTGATTAAATAAATATATCTGGGCATATAGATTATAAGATTTATATCTATATTTTATAAGTTGTTGCATATAAAATAACACAGTCTTAATATGACGAATGACTCCAAACTTTTGACCAGTGATATAAATAAATTCAAATTACAATTTTCAATCTAGGGTCATCTAGAGTTTTCAGACTTGTAATTCGGATATATGCACAAATAATGCATTTAATAATAAAATACAGATATTATTATAAAATAGTCAAGATAATGAACTAGAACAAGAACAACATTATTCGCCCTTCAATCTTTAATCTGTACATACTTTGCCATCATACCTTGGATTTATGTACAAATGAAGCCGCCATCGTTTTCAATGTTATTTCTCATATTTTAACTACGGATGGGTACATTTTGTTATAATGACATCTAATAAGAATGGGTGATATGAGCAAAATATACCATTATGATACTTGAAGGCACTTTCAGGATAAACACATCATCATAATTAGTTATTTTTGTGAAACTTATTTAAATGTTTATGCTCATATTTAACAATTGTTTCTTTAAGGCAAAATGCTTCAGCACTGTTACGCCTTACGCGATTCAACAGACAAATCTGTGTAATGTGCTCTGTAATAAATTCTGGTGAGGGAACAGCAATTCTGACTAGTCAGTAAACATCAATACACTTGAACACTAAAAGTTATACAAATTATGATTTATGCATTTATGTAATGCAATTATACCATTTTAAATAGAACTGTATGCTACCCAACACATTTGTGTACAACCATTTTTTCCAGAAACTAAGAAATATCTGAAACTTTAAACATTAAATTACTGCACAGATATTATTTTGAATCTGTCAATTCAAATTTTAGTTGTTTCACACACAATCAGTTGACCTTGTTTAAAGAGGCGGCATTAGACAAGCATCCTATTGTCTACACTGCAAAAAATCCTTTCTTGACAAATGAAATTATTTTAAATCTATTCTTTGATTACATATTTCTCATCATGAGATAATTACAAAAGTGTTAAGACTAACTCTTTTTAATCTGTCAATAGAATAAGACAATTTCTCTAGATAAGTTAAATTATCTCACGAGGAGAAATACTATACATATGCATTACATTTTACTTTTTTTTTTTTACATTGTTTTTCCACACTTGCCATATTTTTTGCAGTGTAAATAACTACCAATACCATTCCTGTAATAGCACGCACTTTCACACGGCCAATAAACACTACAGAGGCTGCACGAAGTCTACACACCCCTTTAAAGTTCACTATTTCTTCAGACAACGTTAGTTTTTTCCAGTTAATTTTGCAAGATAAACAACATGATGAAATCCAAAAGCTTTCTGAAAATTGTTATGTATAAGAAACCTTTGCCGTGTAACTGCAAGTAGTTGTTAACCACCAAAATCACAAATCAGATGCAACATGGGAATAGAAACCTTGATTAAAAACAGTACAACACACTCCCTAATAAAGAACATGACATGCCTTCGTACGTCACAAGCTTTGCTTCCTCAAAATCTAGGTTAAATGCAGAGGTGTGTAAACTTAATGTATATTTCACTTGTTTTTAATTTTCCCTCAGAAAATAGGCACAAGTGTGGTAGTATTGCATTAAGAGGCATAAATAATGAAAGGAAAGCAAAGAACCCTAATGCTAGCCAAAATTGTGAAAAGCTACATAGATTTTGCATTAAGGGTGGATGATGTGGCAAAAGTGCAAAGAGTATTTTTTTCACAAGAGATGTTCTCACAATACACATTTAGCATCACAATCTTTCATTTTCAGATGCCAGCTTAAAAAGTCAAGAAACGACACAGAAGTAACTATGAAGAAGATGCAATGGAGGCATATTATAAATTGTAACATTTACGAAAAACGGTAAAAAAGAAAAAAGAAAAAAACCTAACAATTGGTTAAGAAATAAATAAGGTGAAATAAAGTAAGAAAAAGTAAGTCATTTGACAGGCTCTGTATGATTGGTTCAAACACATTTTATTACAAAACATGCAGCAGTCTGTGTTCTATAAATACTGATCATAGCTACCAAGTGACCAAAAAAAGTATTGTGATGTGTTTTCTCAAAATAACAAAATTTGTGAACACAGTGCCATATCATCCACCCCTACTTTCCATAAGTGCTGTAAGTTAGCACTGATGTACCATCACTTAAATATTCATAAAAGTCCACTACAGTTCTTAAGAAATGACACTTAATACATGTAACCTGTTAAAGCAATGCTGCAGAAACTGATCCAGAAAGCAGTTCAGAAAGTGCTGGAATAAAGTCAACTGATGTTTTCGATAAAAGACATTTCGCCCCTGTAACTCCACTATTAAGAGGGCCAGGAAATACCCAAACGTCAAGAAGGACTGACACTGGAAACCAGTTCAGAAAGTAGTGGATCTGAAGATGAAAAATGTAGGGTTGAACAGAATGAAGAAAATAAAATGAATGGAATGGAACGCATCCTAAACTGATAACTGTAGTGTGTTTAGTCCCTCTAATTAAAGTAATTTTATTCAATGTCTGAAAAATGCACAACAGTTCAAACATTTGGAATCACTTGTTATTTTAATAATTGTAATAAGTTAAACCTGTTTTTAACCAGAAAGGTCTATGATTAACATCATTTAATATAAAATAGGTTTTGTGAGAATAAGAAAAAGTTATTAAATGATGTAAATGATGTAGAGTAATTATCAATTTATAGTCATATGCTGATATGTTTTGATCACCACCTTTCAAAAACAAAGCACTTCGTTCTGAATGTTAATTTTATTAGAATCCCATTCTAAATCTGAATTTTATTAAAACTTCATTCTGGATATTATTTTTACTTTATATTAACTTCATTCTTGACGTTCTAAAGTTTTCTCAGTCCATTCACTATCTTCTACAGTTCTGTATCACCTTGGAAATACTTCTTTTTTACAACTTCATACAAATAAGTTGTAACCTACACAGCTAAAGTGTCAAAATAAAGTATTTTTTTTGCACTTACCTGCAACCACATTGGTTTTATCTTATTGAACATTGTGATTCCAAACTTTTGAAGAGTAAATATGCACAGTATGGTTTTATGTGGAGTTTCATCATTAATATACACCGACCAGCCATAACACTAAAACCACCTGTCTAATATTATGTAAATACCCCTTGTGCTGCCAGAACAGCTCTGACCTTCAAGACCACAAACTGTCCTGTGTATCTGGCACCAAGATTGAACAAGTTTGTCCAGCACATCCCACAGATGCTCGAGCAGATTGAGATCTGGGTAGTTTGGAGGCTGAATCAACATCTCGAACTCTGTCATATTCAGGAATGGTTTGAGGAACAATTTTTGCAGTGTGAAAGCGTGCATTATTGTCCAGGGTGTTTAGGTAAGTCAGAATAACATCCACATGAATGCCAGGAACCAAGGTTTCCCAGCAGAACACTGCCCAGAACAACATGGCTTGAATTCTTCCCATTGCCCATCCTGTTGCCATCTGTTCCCCAAGGTCAGCTGTTCACAAGATCTCAGAGAAAATATGATTCATCAGGCCATCTTTTCCATGGTCCAGGTCTGATGTTCATGTGACCACTGTAGGCACTTTCAGTGATGTACATGGATCAGCATGGGCGCTCTGACTGGTCTATGGCTACACGGCCCCATACACAGCAAGGTGTGATGGCCAGCATGAACTTTTTCAGCAATTTGCGATACAGCAGCCCCTTTGTGGGTGCACCCATTTCGCTGTTTCTCCATTTGTCCTTCCTTGGACCACTTTTGGCAGGTACTAATGACTATATACACCCCACAAGACCTGTTGTTTTTGGAGATGCTTTGATGAAGATGGCTAGCCATCACAATTTTTGACCATTTTTCCTGCTTCCAACACACTGACTTCAAGAGCTGTCTGATTACCTGCTACCTAACATAATCCACCGCTTGACAAGTGTCACTGTAACAAGATAATCAATGCTGTTCCATTCACCTGTCAGTGGTTTTAATGTTGTGACTGATCATTGTACATTGACAGTGGCATGCAAGCACCAAGCCAACAAGCCTGACCACGTGCACACACACCACAAACATCATAAAGTCAGGATACTCACTGTGTCCTCACTCCTGTATGGGTTAAGTTTGTTATATACTGCTTCAATAACGCTTCTCCTACAAAAAAACATTAAATTGCACATTAAACCTATACAGAGTTACACACAATTCAAATAAATATCTCTTGACATAACACTGAAATTAACTCTAATTGTAGGTATTTGCCAGCAACATTAAATCAGAGCTTTTGATTTTTGTTTATGCTTTCTCTGTAAAATTACTAGGATTGTACAAACACACTAATTTATTGGGAAATGATGCTATCACTTAGGAAAAGCTAAGTGTCTGTCATCTCTTTAAATAGGAACGTACGGAACGTCAACAGATTTATTAATATTAGGCACACAACTAAATGTTGGTTCTTGGACCAAAAATGGGTGTAAATGAGAAGAAAACAGTAAATGTTGCAAATGTTGTAAACAGTAAATGTAATCAAAAATGTTGACAGGATTAAATAAGCCTACAACAAAGTATCACTTTAGACATCATTTCAGTAGTAGCTAGAAACCCAGCAACTTTCATGCTCTGCTTGCATCCCATCCCATCATAAACCAAAGCTATCCACAAAAAAAAAAAAACAAACAACAAAAAAAAAAAAAAAAAAAAAAAAAAAGACCAACTTGCTGGCCATTTCCCAACAAGGGGGGAAGTTGGGGATACTCTCAGATGCCAACATTCGCATCACATGCACAAGATCAGGCACTCCCTCATCACCATGCTTCTTCAGGATCTCTGAAAGTAAAGACATGAAAGAAAGTTGAGTGATCTACATTTAATAACTTACCAAACACCTCCATGCAGTCATTTAAATGGGAATTCCCATTTTAAAAAGGTTAAGACGTAAATAAAGGCATTCAGACCAGTTTGGTGCGAAAAGCGTCATTCTAGACCAGGGGTCACCAACCTGGTGCCCCCAAGGACCACATGAGTAGCCCGCGGACCTGTTCCAAAAATAGCACAACTCACCGGTGAGCAGCGTCTAACATTTAATTTTATCCTGTTGCTATTCTTCTTTAATCACATTTGCATTTATACAGATTTGAAAATGACTATCTAAAAAAAGCATTTAAAACATGTTTATTATACATGAAGTTTAGATAAGTTTAGGTAAACTCTGTTCCAGTGTATCAAACTGGTAGCCCTTCGTCTGGCTCAGTACCCGAGAAGTAGCTCTCAGTATTCAAAAAGGTTGGTGACCCCTGACCTAGAGAAACTCAGAGTCAGAATTGTTCTCAGTGGTGATTAATAGAAGTAGGCAGTTTTGAGAAGGTTTTGGCCTAAAACTAAATCCATTCATGGTGAAGAGGTACAAGCAGGACGTTGGGGGGCAAAACAGCGCCCCCCAAAAAAACGTTTAATTCAGATTTCCACTATTTTATGATCAACATTCTATATACACTCAGAAAACACATGTTGGTTCACTGGGGGGGTTGGATAGTAAATAAAATGGCTATAATTGTGTTGTAGACATCGGAAACCCTGGTTCCCACCACTGTAAAGACATCAGAGTTGGTATGTTTCTCTACAGTTAACCACTTAATTACTTTGTTTACATCTCAATGACTGAATCATGCAGAAAAAATGAAAAATCAGTGGATATCCAAAAGTCAAAAGGGAGAACTTTCCATGAGAAATGTCACATAGCTCCCTTTCCATTGACAAGTCCTAATTTTTTGCCCTAACTGGCTACTTTGTGAAAGACCCTCCAGAAATCCACACTCTGTTTATGTCACCGCTTTTCTGATTTGGTTATTTTAACTCTAAATTGAATGTATGAGCCCATGTTACAGCAGCATTTGTCATTTTAGGTAATTCAGATAATTTAAGCCAAAAGTCTGGCATGTTCAATAGTTCTATCCATGCTACAACTACAAACTGACACTTCCAATTTTTACCCGTATTCTAATCTCATAATGGTAGAAATGCATTTGTAGGTGGGGATAGCAATTGCTGACTGGAAATTTAAACTGGCATGAACTTTATCATAAGTCTTTGCCAAGGAATTCCTTTTACTCGTGTAGTTCTGGTGTGCAAAATAAACCATACATGCTTTGAAAAAGATCACTTAAACAGCATTCCAGTGGTTCCTACCCTCCACACGGCTCTCCAGATATTTGTCCAGTTCTGCCTCTCTCTTGACAGCGTCCGGCGAAACCTTTGGTGCCCCGCTAAAACACACCAACACAACGCTCATGTTGTCTCTGCTTCCCTGAAGCATCATAAGAGGGGGAGAAATATAAGCATTACATTACGTTTAAGCGTTATGATTAGTATTCACAAAATCACCCACACACTCCTGCACTAAGACACACCGGAAATCACTTTTCCATCGTTCCCAAGACAAATGAAGCTTCAGCACCATTCTCATACCGCATTAACCAACATGACTGCCTCTTCAGTTGCCTGCGGATGGGTGTTATGAAGGTGTTCTCTGCACCTTTCAATTGCTCTTTATGATAATAATGAATTAATTTTATTTCTTGAACAATCAGGAATTATCCAACCATCCAACCAGTCATGTTCCCAGTCAGAGTTTGAATTTTTGTGTTTAATTATTTGGGTTTTTTGCCACTGTGCAGAGAGCAACCCATAAAAACACTATATATGTTACCAGTAATTCACTTAACTGTAAGTTACTTATCTATAGTATTTATACCCAGCCTTTGTGTGTATAAAGGGTAAGGGTAAAGGGGGTATTTGGCTGACGCTCTTATCCAGAGCGACCTACAATCATTAGTTACAGGGACAGTCCGCCTGGAGCAACTGAGGGTTAAGTGTCTTGCTCAAGGACACAATGGTAGAAAGTGGGGGGTTCGAACCTGCAACTTCGTGGTCATCGGGTTCACAGGCAAGTGTTTTACATACTAGGCTACTACCACCCTACACTATGTATAGCATAGTGTATATTGCATAGAGTATTTTCTGCAGAGTCTTTATTTAATTTTATTTAGACTAGATATTTTATATTGTCCTTGTCTCTGTGTGTGATAGAACCCATTCTTCCCAGTGAAAATGAATGGGATCTGCTGTGGTGCACTGCCAAACTTGACCAAAGTGAATGCACCATAACTTCACTTTAAAAAGCTCGTGCTTGACCAAGACAAACACGAACATGTGCAAACTGATAAAATATGATTCTGGGGACACCAATTATTAATGAACCAGGTTTTGAATGTGGAAACATGCACTTGTTGGTGAACAGAAATGGTCTGTGTCAGATTTTTAAAGTTGCCTATTTCAGAATTTACATCAAAAATGACTGCACTAACAAACCTTATTGTTTTCACCCCTGCAATGAAAATGCATCATTACAAGAGAACGTAAAGTCAATGGCAAATTTTTTTACACAGAATGTACAAGGATAGGGCCATCTGATCAACTTTATTATTATTAGGCCTGGAACCATCAACTATTGTTCAATTAATTAATTAATCAAACTACTATTCCGTCTTTATTTTCTCCATCTTTGAGATAATCCAAAATGACAATGTAGCAAATACAACCTTCACATTAAGAAACAACTGATTAACTTGAATAAAATATAAACAAATGAGTACTCAGGAGGAGAAATTAACTTTGGAGAGGCCAGGCTCACAGACATGTCCTAGACTTCCCCAGCCTACACACACTGTACTAATCAGGGATGCTGTGAAGCTGAGAGCAGATACAGTACATCGCTCTGGATAAGAGCGTCTGCTAAACGCCGTAAATGTAAATGTAAATACGGCATAAAAATGGATGACAAACACACTTTAATTTAAAAATAACCATACCCTCTCCACAAATTACCCTCACAGGCAAGCAAGTCAAGTTCATCAATTTGTGAAGTCTTCAGCAAGTTAATACCAATGGTAATTTTGAACAATATATTGATTTGCAATATTATCCTGAAACCATATTATTAACCATATCTGGTCATGCTTGTTACATCTGTAAGTTTGAAATATTCCCAATTACGTAGATGGAGTGACCTTAGAATCAGACACAAATGAAAGGAAAAGCCTAAACTATGAGTTACGTTCCTTTATCTGACTATACATTATGGCTGCAGCTAAGAATGATTTCTATATTAACTGACTTTTATTTTGCGTATTCAACAGACTTCTATTCCTTTTTGTGCTGTGTCCAAGTGCAAGATTTGTTTCTTTGGGTGTTTTGCCAAATCGAGTCATTCATGAGATTTAATAACAATTTATTAAAAATAATAATGATGATTATTAAATCACCATTAAATTACATCATTAATTTACATCATTAAAATTAAATTACATCACAACGTGTGTTGTAAAGCCATAATTAATGAAGCAATTAGTATCAGTATTACTATTAATCTGAGGATTTGTTGAGCAATTGTATACACACAATGTATAATATAAAACTTTTCATTTTAAGTCATATACACAACATTTGTAACTATAAACAAACATGCATTCGGTAGATCCTGCTGCTGTGGGTTTACTCCCATTCGGCTCCCTCTTGTGGAGGATTCTCAGCCTGTTGACTATGGCTTTGAACATGACCTACAGTTTTATCGATCAAACGGCAAAGTAATCACTAAGCTGAATTACAGAAAACATACACTTTGACCTAGTGTACTGCAGTTGTAGTATGTAACAATATAAACACAATATGGTATTTTGGGTGATGCAGTGGCGAATTTTCACCACCACAGTTTTAATGTCACTACCACGAACACCACAAAAGTTGGATTAATTTAATATTCCCTTAACTACTTTTAAATATTTAAAAAGGTTATTCAGGAAGTCAGGAATGCTTTCTATAGGCTACTGCCTGCTGCGTATCACAGAAAATAAAATATCAACAGTAGAAGTCAGACTCGGTTTATACCAGAAAATCTGCATGGTTATGGCTATGATGTTACCATCACAGTGTTGCAGTGCACTGCAGCCCCCACTCACCTTGTATAGGCAGGTATCCACAATTTCGTTGCAGACTCTTTCCAGGTCATCGGTCACCTCGAGTCGCGAGCGCACGAAATCACAGAGCTCCTCGTTGGCCATCACATCCCAGATGCCGTCGCAGGCCAGCACAATGAACTCATCTTCTGTGTTCGAGCGCTCAATGGCATACACCTCGGGCTCTGGAGAAACCAGCTGCTCCGTGGGACCTTTACCATGAACACATTTGTAGTCAAAGTCCCCCAGAGCCCTGGAGACGGCCAGGGAGCCATTCACACGCTGGATCATGACGGACCCTCCAGCATTCTGGATGCGCTCCTTCTCCAGGGGGTTGCTGGGCTTGTGGTCCTGCGTGAAGAAGTGGACGATGCCCCCACGGCTCAGCAGGCCGCGCGAGTCCCCACAGTTGATGAAGTAGACATGGCGCGGCGAGATCATCACACCAACTGCTGTAGAGCCGCTTCGGTCTGCTCCACCGTGCTTCTTCTCCGAAATCTGCCGCATGTGGTCATCAATCTGCAGGAAACCTGTGCGGATGCCCGATTTCACGCTCTCCACACTCGGCTCTTCCTCAGTGCCTCCGTCGCCCCCTCCGCCGCCACCCCTGAAGTCAGGGTTGCTGGTGATGTGTTCCAGCAGATGTTCGCAGCAGTACCGCGCTACTTGCGACCCCGCGTGGCCATCATAAACAGCGAAGAAGGACCACGGCTCCAGGCCATTGGGAAGGCCAATGACAGCCGTGTGGGCGTCCTCCATCTCCACCCGCCATCCCTGCATACTGCTCAGGCCGAAACGCAGCCCATTACCCTCCCCGTGGGCGTTGTGCTTCTCCATCTTTGGCTTATCCAGAAACGCACCCATCCTTGTGGCTTAAAAAACTGGAAGAGGTTTAAGATGAAATAAGTAAGTCAACACTCACAAATTCAAGTCCTGTGGTCAAAATTAATAAATAGTAAAATAAGAGGGTGGTAGTAAAATCAGAGGCAACATCATGTTCAGGATGGTCCCCAGCTGAGAAGAACAATGCCACAAGCAAATTACATACATTTTATGTATAAAGGTGTAAATCAGACCCTTCACTTTAACTACTATTCTTCAGGAAATAATTCAAAGTTAATGGGGCTATAAA
Organism: Brycinus macrolepidotus; assembly: GCA_037974445.1. Lineage (NCBI taxonomy): Eukaryota > Metazoa > Chordata > Actinopteri > Characiformes > Alestidae > Brycinus > Brycinus macrolepidotus. The sequence goes on along the minus strand of JBBPCZ010000156.1, from coordinate 20,966,774 downwards.
AACATTTTCAGATTTGATTCAATTTTCAATGTTATGATTTGATTGTCAATATTTTAGTGTTTATTCTGATCTTAAATCTTTTCAGATCGGTTGGCTCACATAAAAAGCAAGACCCTTTTTTACACCACTCTCTAACAAAATAAAAACCCAAAAATCACAACCAACAGGTCATTTGAGCATGGGTGTATCAACAGACACACTCAACCACTTTACTTTAGGCTGCACCCAGAAATGAACACTAACAGCAGTTTCCATGAAAAACTGTAAATGGCAGACACCCAAAAAAGCAGCCAATATGATATTTACTGCTATTGTCATAAATTGCCTCACCATATGCCTTGCTGAGCATATTTGTATTAATAGGACACTGACACTGCAATAAACTTAAAAATAAAAATTTTATTTATAAAAATAATATCTGATTCCACAACATTTCCATTTGATAATGATTCTACAGGAAATGATTCAAAGTCGGATTCAAGATGGCAAGTTAATACATTGATGATGAAGCAGCAACTCGAGCGCATTGATTTTGCCCAGATTCAAAAAGTTAAATTATTGTTAAGATTCAAAAAGTATGTACCCACTTCTTGGCCAAAATAATTTTTTCTGGCTATTTTAATTCATAAACAAATTAACAAAAAGAGAATAAAAACTTAGTGTAATACTCTTTGATAACACTTATAATGGCCAACTTACGAAAAGGTAAGACAAAAAGGTAATTGCCAGTCACAAAACAAATCATAGGCACATGTTTTTGTTATATATGTTATATGTGCATATAGTTTTATGCACATATATTTGTGAAGCAGGTGAGTAAACAGATTTTTAACAATGTGCAAACAGTGCAAACAGAGAAAGTTTAAAAGTGTCTGTCAAAAAAAATTTTGTTTTTGGTCTCTCAAGTCAAAAATGCTGTGGGAGTGTATTCTGTACATGATTCAGAAATGGAAGAACTGTTGGGCATTTATGCTAGTGATCATCCTGTTGACTGAGACTTTAAAAACATATGTGAACATGTGCACTCGTTAAAATACGGTTCGTAATATGTGACTCTGAAAGACACAAAGCCTGATTACCAGTCATTAATGAACCAGTTTTGAATGTGGAAACATGCACTTGTTGGTGAACAGAAATGGTCTGTGTCAGATTTTTTTAAATAGCCTGTTTCAGAATTCATAAACACACCAAAGATTATTGCGCTGCACATTTATTGCCCCTAAAATAAAATAGACAAACTGCAACGAAAATGCATCATTACAAGAGAACATAAAGCCAAACACAGAATGTAAAAGGATAGTTGCATTTGATAAACATTTTATTATTAGGGATGGAACTATCAACTACTATTCAATTAATACATTTTCTATTACTTCCTCTTCGAATTCTCAATCTGAGACATTCCAAAACAGCAGTGTAATAAATATAACCTTCATGTTGGGAAAAAAATGATTAACTATATAAATAAATGAGCAGAAAAAGAAATTAACTTTGGAAAGGCCAGGCTCTGAGGCATGTGCCAGACTTCCCCAGCCTACACACACTGTATTTATCAGAGATGCTGTGAAGCTGGGAGCACAAGCAAATAAGTGCAGTTACGGCATAAAAAGCAGACTTTAATTTAAAAATAATCATACTCTCTCCACAAATCACCCTCATGGGCAAACAGGTCGGGTTTATTCATTTGTCAGGTCATCTGCAAGTTGATACTGTTGGTAATTTTAAAGAAAATAGTTCATTTTTGCTGATATTACCCAATCAACATGTAAACAAAGTTTTTAAGTGTTTTAACTAAATGTTCAAACCAGAAGGCCTACCACACAAGAAAATGAAATGACACATTTTCAGGTTTTGATTCAATTTCCAAGGTTAGGATTTTATTTTCAATACTCAGGTGTTTATTCTGATTCTAAAACTTATCAGGTCAGTTTGCAAAACAGTTACTTTTTTTCACACCACTCCCTAATAAAACAAACCCCCCCCCCCCCCCCCAAAAAAAAAATCATCTGAGCATGGGTGTAACAACAGACACACTCAGCCAATTTACTTCAGGCTGCACCCAGAAATGAACAACACAAATGATTCATTTGTGCTGATACTATCCAATCACCATGTAAACAAATACAGTTTTAAAGTGTTTTATTTTCACTAAATGTTGAAACCAGAAGGCCTACCAAGCAAGAAAATGAAATGACCAATTATGTAAGCAGCCATTTGATAGAAATACCCCCCTCTCAAACTGAGACAGCTGGTTTGCCATCCTTGTATGGCAGTAAGATTATCTCTGCCTTACACTCCTCCGAACTAAAAATAGGCATTACAGAATTACACACAAACCAAACCGTGAGAATACAACCTGCACAAATGTGTTCTGTCAAAAAAACAACCAAAACAAAACTCATATCACCACATGCACCTCTGAAATGCTTTCCAGGAGCTTCTGAACTGAACAGATTATGCAAATACTGTAGAGTTATCTATGGCTTAGCCTCAGGCTACCAAGAATCTATTGTGATGTCCAAAATTTTTGCGAATTATAGTCATTATATATTACATAGATGAGAAAGCCAGCCTACACATTTGACAACAAAGCCTTAAAAATAATAAAACCTTCAGTTTATCTGTTTTTTTGTCTTTCCCCAGCTGAACTGAACAGGCATTACGTAATGCTGCAAAACTAGCTTAGCTTAGCTTATTATTTCCCCCCCCTTTCTTCCCAATTTTGTAAATACTGCTTTTAAAACAGCATTCTGCAAAATGACTACAGGCAACAAATGTCAGCTCTGCAAGACGTTTCAAACAAGTAAAACAAAAAAATAAAAACAAAGACAGTTTAGCTTAGCTTAGCTTAGCCTAGCTGCTAGTTGTTTTTGGGGGCTCTTTCTAAGCTTGACAGCGAGCTGTCAAAACTCGGACTGTCCAGTTAAAAGAATGGGCGTTTAGTTTAATTAAAATGACGATGGGGAGACACGAAAAAACAGAAATAAAGTCAGTAAAGAGGTCAAAACGGTGTTACATGCGAGGAGAGCTAAAGTTAACAGGTTAAAGCCGTGTAAACAAATAGCTAATGCTACTACTAGCCTTGACCAGGCCTCCAGCCTGGGTCTCTCTCTCTCACACACACACACACACACACACACACACACACACACACACACACACACACACACATATATATGTATATATATATATATATATATATATACACACCCAGGC
>JBBPCZ010000156.1:20935916-20963458 GCA_037974445.1 Brycinus macrolepidotus | reverse complement strand
AAGTTGGAAGCATGGCGTTGTCCAAAATGTCTTGGTATGCTGAAGCATTAAGATTGCCCTTCACTGGAAGTAAGGTGCCTAGCCCAAACCCTGAATTAAGCGGCATGTCCCAATACTTTTGTCCATATAGTGTATGTTGCATGTTTTTGTGGGACAGATGCTGACATTCTCTCTTTTACCTGATTTTTCTGAAACGCGTTGAATGGGGAGACATATATACAGCTTTTGTGCCTGTGTGTTTAGCGTGCTCATGCACATGCTGTTCTTTTGCACACTTAAACGCTTAACAGAAAGCACATAAGTACACAACACTTGATGGACAGGACACACACACACACACACACACACACACACAAACAGTGCTTGCAAGAAGCCAGATGATCTGTGCCATTAGCCCTAGTGGATAGGGACAGCTGAGGCCTGCAGAGAAAAGTTTTTAAGGTCACACTCTAGTTGGCCATAAGACAAGGCCATTTGTGTATATATAATATTTTGCCAAACTTTCATTTTAATGTATGTTTTCCCTGTAGGATTTTCCATTATGATAATATTTTACTTTTTCCCAAACAGTTTGTTTAGGTTTTTGCCAATTCAAGATAACCCAACCAAATGAATCTGATTACTTTAACATTCCCCAGTTCATTTTAAAGTTTGTCTTCTTTTTGTTATTTATAGGATGCAGACTCGGCGTACTTCACCAAGCCGAAGGCCAAGACCACCTGAGACACCGTACAGTTTACCTGGGGTTCGTTTCGTTGAGCCATTCCGAAGCACTGTGTGGAAGTGCTGGCCCCCGTACTCTCTGAAAATAGTAAATAACTGATCTATTTTAATATTAATTCAGCTACTGCAACCCCTGGCAAAAATGATGGAATCATCACACAGAGGATGTCCTCGCAGCTTTTTTACTTTGAGGCAATAAACAAATCACAGATGAAGCAACAACTTAATTCTATATTTGTGAAACATTTATTGAATAAATTAAATGACATTATGAGACATTGCATATTTCTCCTAGATCAAATAGAACAAAAATATTTTGGAATCGCTAATTGAGGTGGATAATTGATGGAATCTCCTTGTAATTTGTATTTCTTAAACAGATACTGGCACAAGTCTGATAATGCAAATTAGTCTGCAGCTGATAAGGAAACCAGGTCACAGTGGCTAAAGGGAAGCAGTCATGGAATGTGAATCTGTGGGTGAAAGGGATCTTCAGCAATCTGAATCTCTGATCTTTATCAGCCGAGGAGATAATGCTGAAACTTTTGTCCTGAACCGCTCTGATGAAACAACAACGGAAATATAACAATGACGAGGAAAAAACCTCCTAACTCACTTATGACATGGTAAAGAACCAGGGGAGATGGCCATCAGTACTTCAGCAGTCAATGCACAGGTGTACCCTGAGGTTTTACTCTTTTTTCATTCCATTGATGGGGAAAAAAGGTTGGTGACAGTAATTTTTCAGGATAATAATGCATCTCGCCATGTAGAGTGTTAAAGCTTTTCCTCAGGAAAGGGCAGATCAACTCGATGATCGATGTTCAGCAAACCAGATCTCAATCTGAACATTTCAATGAAGAAGTTCATGCTGTAACGAGTTCATGAAAAGTCTCGAGCCTACAAAGCTGATCTGTCTTTAAAGACAGTTCTAAGCAGCTTGATGGAAACTGTTTTTCATTAGAGAACTCCATGCCTCAGTGAATTAATGTTTCACAAAGCCAGAATGTTCACCTGTTAAATAAGTCACAGATATAACAAACTATCTTTGTATATTTTCTACAAAGTAAAAAAAAAAAAGCTGTGTGGAATCCATCGTTTTTGCCAGAGGTTGTGAATAATCACGTACGTCTTTGTACAGCAGAACTAAAGTCTTAACTGGTATGTTGAAGGAAATGTGTGCCGATTATTTTTAAAAGAAGTAGGACAGAAAAAAGGAGGGAAAGTAATGGAAAGAAATGAAGGCACTGAAGTTTTATTCAATAGATGGGAATTTATAAGGGCACTGATTTACTTTTATACTGGTTTCCAGACAGTTGTTTAAGGCCAAAATCCAACAGATAATAAATAATGATGAATTTTTGCATGAAAATACAAAGTATGATTGCATTGGGTGGATTCACTGGCTCCATTTATGGGCCAGATTCACGGGCTGATCATTTTTAATTAAACCACAACAAACAGACACATTTTAAGGGGGCCTCGATTGTCTTCTATCTCTCCCCATACATACATACATATATATATATATATATATATATTACAGAGGGGACTTGACCACAAAATTGATTTTTTAAACAATCAATACTCAGCCCCTAATCATCTGATCGATTAGCTGTCTACACATGCACTGAAGGTGATATTAACGGACATTTTGACCATGCCTATATTTCAAAAACAGTAGGAAAAGAAAAAGCGCCAAATTCAGCTATAAAATAATAAGTAAAATAAAACGTAAGAAGAACAGTAATCTGATTGCTGACGCAATCACACTAAAAATGGTAATAATAGGGAGCATAGCGAGTCAGCATGTGGTTGATTAAAACGGACAGTGATTTTGGCACATTTTCCTGTATTCGCTAAAAGCAAAGCCAGTGACCCAACCACCCCAAATACATTTCTCATTAGAACCTAGAGCATCTGCCCCATTATATAGGTGTTATAATTGTTTTTCTTTTAGTAAGTACAAGAAAATACACCGTAACTACTGTCCATTGTAATCATACGTATGCTACAGACCTGCCCAGATAGGTTGAAGTACTCCTGTAATAGGTGTGCACACTCAGGATGCTTTGCAATAGTGGAACAAATGGGGGGAAGTAGTATTTTTGTGTTAAAAGTGTGTATTTCTCACTCACGCAATGCCATGCTCATATTTACACGGCTGTGTGACATAACGTGAACAGAGAATGAGGAGGTTGATTTGTAGACTATTTATACAGACTCTTAAACCCGAAACATATACAGAAAGGTACGTTATGGTAAGGTGACATGAAAACAGACTCTAAATGATCATATTAACAGATCAAATCCTGGAAGCACGATGTCGTCTGGACAGAAGCGGTGGAAAAGATCTCCAGGCTCCGCCCACTAATGTGTTCTTCCATAGCTACTGTTGCTAGGTTGGACAAACTTTACAGAAGGCTGGGAAAAATCCCATTTATGTCAATGAGAGACTGTAGCACCTCAGTGTATATCACACTGCCTACTTTTACAGTGTTACTCATTTACACTCATTCTGTTTGCATGAAAGATTATTCTGTTAGAATTAGACTAGAAATTAAGAAATGAAAGTTTTAAGGGATCAGCTAAACAGAGCATTCACCAGCTTTAACTGTTTTAGTGCTGTTAGCTAGTTATGTAAGTGTCACCTACACCACTAGCTGTAGACTGACTGAAGGGTAAAAACATCGTAAAAGCGTAAAATTCAAATTAGGACACTGAAAAGGTATGGTTAAAGCCCCTACATAAAAGTCTCCTTTTGAAAATGTTACCGAGCTGGACCGCGGTGTGGCTAACTAGCCGAACTTAAATAATTAGTCACCACCCAGACTTAACTCAATAACACAGCAAAAACAACTACTCCTGATTCTAAGCAGTGGGAATTTTCACACACATGCATATTATGATTTTAGATTTATATTTAATTAGTAACACTATTTTGGTGAAATAGAGACGAAGCAGTATTTTATTTTGTTAAAAAACTGGGCTGAGCCTCACAACAGTAGCTGTGCATTAGTGGGCAGCGCAGGGACAGGACAAAAAAACACGCTTGACTTTTGACTTAAGCTGCTAAGTCAGGGTCCTGTAGGGGGGAAAAAAAAGCTTTCAGGCTTTTTTGTTAGCCGTGACTATTTCTGTTTTCATATTATGGCATAACGTTTAAGGTCTGAAGGATGCTGTCTGTTTTAAAAACATGAAATAATTCAATAAAATGAAATGAAATGGTTTTATTATTCATTGATCATTCATTAGAAGTAGTCGATCAGTCAAGACAAGTTTAGAGTTCAAGTTTTGCTTCTTTAGTTTAGAACTGGAGCTAAGAGGCTAACGTTGCTAACACTAGGACTACTGTTTTACACAACAGGGTCTGCTTTCAAAAAACATCTCAGGAGCAGGAATGCCACCTGTAGCAGTAATGTTTTGTTCATTTTTATAGCTCAAAGTAAGTCATACTAGATCCTAAACCACATACATAAGTCTGTTCCACCTTAATGAAGAGCTGGAGGCAGTTTGAGTAGGGTGAGAGAAATTTTGGGAATGTATTTACAGAAAAGATTTGGGCGACTATTGACTTGTAGAGTTAGTACCATTACCCTTGTGGCTCCAGTTGGGGCAGCTGGTGGCCTAGTGGTTAGGGAGTTGCCCGTGCGATCAGAAGGTCATGGGTTCGAATCCTAGGACTGCTAGTGGCACCTCTGAGGTACCCTTGAGCAAAGTACTGTCCCCACACACTGCTCCCCAGGCTGCCCCCTGCTTCACTTGGTGAATGGGTTGACTGCAGAGAAAGAACTTCGAGCTCTTCACACTGTGTGCTGTGGTGTGTTCACATGTGACAAATGGTCACTTCACTTCAGTTCTAAACTAAAGAAGGAAAATTTGGACTCCAAACATGTCTTGGCTGATCAACTACATTTGAGGTCAGTAGATTTTTTACCAAACTGTTCCTTTAAAGCAGATGATGATGTTTTCAGGCCCATGAACATGCAAGTGTTTGCTGGTGAAGACGTTGATTACCTTTTGTTTTCCTAAAGATGGTCAAAGGCTGTACTTAAATTAAATTTGGTCAATAAAACCCAGTGATACTCCTGTCCCACACATACACACACAATTAACCCAGGATGGGCTTGTTAACTGGCTAATTAGTGCAGGGAAGGGGTCCTGAGCCAGATTTGAGACATGGCTTTAGAAAATGCTTTTTACTAAAAATTACAAGGAAAAGTCAACAAAACAAAATCACTTTTACAAGTTTACATTTGCTTTTGTCTGCCGTGGAATTTTTCCCCTTTGACTTTAGACTGTAGGAACCCTCATAGGCAACCTCCTCTTTTAAGGTGATTTGAAGTAAACTTCAGTACTTTTGCTGAACTTGGCCGACTACACGGTTCATGTTTTTGCTCTAATCCAGCTCCTAGTACACCTGTACCAGATATTCAAGGGTCCTCATGCTCGGTTCAGGCAAGCAGGTAGCTGGACAGCAAAAATCAGGGTCAGCTGATCAGCCCTTAGAACTGGGTAAAGAACCATTGAACTATAAAGAGCAGAAAGGGCAAAAATAAAAAAGATATCAGCCAGCCCTATATAGCTTTACAATAATGTAAGCTATGGAACTCTGCCATGGTACATTTCTCTGAATATCTGGGCAAAAATCCACTCAGAACTAAAGTTGCTGTCATTATGACAAAATTAACACTTTCATGCAGGATATTCTATGAACATTGCCCTGTTTCTCTGAGAAAAACTACTTTGAAAAACACATTAAAGGGCCTATATCATGAAAAACCTAAATTTCCCCTTTTAAATGAAACAGTTTTAACATAGCGTGTAAACACACAAGAATTTAGAGCACATAGTAAACTCCCTGGTCCATATGTGTGAATTTACCTGCAAAAACAGCAAGTTTTAAGTTCACTGTTTTTGTAATGTCATGAAAACCAATGTATTTACATATACCCCCCATTCAGCCTACAGTAGTATAGCCCCACGGATTCACACTGAGGTTATTAGTGTTTCAGCCTTTTTGAATTTTGAATGAAAACAGAGCTCATTTACATATTAGCACAGTAGCAGAAACAGCCTGATTAAAGAGGGATAAAGAGAGATTGGAAAAAGGTCATATAGAAATGAACTGACTGTTTTTGGTCAGATTTTTAGTTGATATCATATTTTAAGTTCATCTCTTATCAGTGATTACCACTGACAATAATTCTGATGTTGCCTTGGATATTTCTTTACAAAATTTAGCAGCTGCTCGGTGACTTCAATTATAAGCAACTTTTGAGTTGAAAGGTATTTTTGTCATTTTCTATGATCAGTAAAATATACTCCGATGTGTGGTAACTACGATGTGTGGTAACACAGTATTAAACAGAGTAGACAGAGATCAGGTTGAAAACATGCTGGAATTTTCCTTCATGCTTCATGGTCTGTCCCATGGCAGAGATGAATAATAATGCAGGTGATGCAACATCAGGACTGGCAGATCCCCACAAGTTTGACTTGAAAAAATAAAAACAAAGAGGGACAAGTGGAAAAAAAAAAACAATTTATCCAATCCTTTAGTGTTTCATTGTGACATTGAGATGTAATGAGCTGCTTTTTCAGGAGGATGCTACACAAAAATGTACCAGTATGTCAGTTAAATTTATTTTTATACTTCCAATAAAAAAAGTCCTTAAAAGTCCTCAGTCAAGACAAGAAGTCCAGTCCATCACACGAAAAGAGCCACAGCACTCCTCAGGTTTAGCGTAACCGTAAAATACAGTGTGTGCGTGTGTTTGTTTTGGAGCATCATTTGACTTCGCTACAGGGTTATGGTGCATCTGTTTACATCCCAGCACGTATACATATTCACATGCTTCCTTCAAATGAAAAGACCATCGGCACCACCGCCTGTGGCTGTTGGACTTTCGTTTACTGCATTTTCCAGGCTGGAAAGCCATGAACCATCTGGCATAAGTTGTGGATACCCACCGCCAGTCAAATGTTTGGGGATACCAAGCTTTTACACATGTCTAATAGAAATGATCGCATTTTCTTTTTCAATAGCTCAACATGTTAAAGTCTAAGCAGATCTATGCAGAGGAAAACAATACCATGTATGAATATCCATAAACAAAAAGTAAACAACAAATACAATAAATAAATAAATAAACTTCCCTTAGCACCTATAACTGCTGCACACTTGTGTTTTTACAGGCATTCTTGGCAAAAGTGTATACAGTCAGTAAGGGAGTTTCTTTTTTTTATTTGCCTTAAGTTTAATTGTACTTTAAGTTATTGTTACAAATATGTAGTGTGATATTGATTATAATGTTATAACTTACAGAAAAACATTCCTGTATTCCTCTAAATTCCTCTAAATCCCCTTTAAATTTCAGACATGCTTGAATTCTGAATGAAAACAAAATTCCACAATTTTCCAAAATCCCTGCGTAATTAACCACTTTATGCTTAACCTCTTTATTCCTACATAAAGTGGTTAAAGTGTGTAAATAAAGTAATTCAGAGTAGGTTTGGTGTGCAATGCTCCATTCTAAAGAAACTTACAGAGTGAGAATATGAACGATGCATGTTGCAATTACAGCTGCTAAGGGATTTTTAAACACCCTCTTAATTAAGCTTTAATATATTAAGTAACGCATCCAATGCTCATTTATATTAGACACATTGTAAAAAAGAAAGGTGCCCCAAAACATTTGAAAGGCTGTGTATATAAAGGTACTTGTTTGGGTACCGTAGAATGTGGCTGGTGTGGATGTGGTGAAGGTGTGTTACAGTCTGTAGGTAGGTGTGTATCATAAGCAGGCGAGGTGGATGGGTGTGGAGGAGTAGATGGGGTATCCCAGCGGGGGGTCGGCCGCCTGCACTGTCAGATTCCTCAGCATTACGGGGTGAGCCTGGATACTGTAGCGCTCTTCGTCGTCATTGGTGGCGTAGAGCAGCTCCCAGGACAAATTTGCCCACTGACCCCGAACACACTCCTCATTCAGAGTCCCAACCTGCACCAGGTTCTCCTGCAGTGACAACACCCGGCCTGTATACGTACCCTAAACACGCACATGCACACGCACACGCACACGCACACGCACACGCACACACAGGAACAAAGTGAGAAAAAGGAGGAGGTAAAAGGAAAAAACATGAGAGGCAGAAATAAAGAGAGCTAGGAGGGAGACAGAAAAAATAGGAGGAAGGAAAATATGAGAGAAAGAGGAGACAAAATGGAGAAAGAAAAATCTAATTTGACACTGATTAAGAGGAGAAATTAAAGATGAAGGCAAAGATCAAATGAAAAACAAAGAGTGAAGCATCAGGGATAAAAAAGAGAGAAAATAAATGTGCAGTAAAAGTGATGTAACAACCTGATACCTGAGGGGATACCTGATTCTACAATTTCAGTATCCAATCATGCCCAATCATGAGCTCCACCCAAACAACTCTGATCTGTTGAGACCTCTGAAGGTGTGCTGTGGTATCTGCACCAAGACTTTAGCAGCAGACTCTTTAAGTCCTGTAAGCTATGAGGTGGGGTCTCCATGGATTGGACTGGTCTGTCCAGCACATCCCACAAACGCTCAATTAGATTCAGTTCTGGGAAATATGGAGGCAAAGTCAATACCTTGAACTCTTTGTCATGTTCCTGAAACCATTCCTGAACAATGTCTGCAGTGTGGCAGGGCACATTATCCTGCTGAAACCAGAGTATGTGAGCGGAGTGGAGCGGCAAGAATTTCCGCTCCGCGCTCAGAGCATGTCATGATCACTCCGCTCCAGCTCCGCTCTGGGTTTACCATTTTCCGCTCCTTGCTCCCTCCCCGCTCCCTCCTCACTTGATCCTCGCTCCATGTTCGCTCCATGAAAAAAATGTCTCTAATTAACGCTCCACTGTAATTTTTCATTATTTATTTATTTTTATATCGAACCTTTCATCGTGCTTTAGTAGAACAGTAGCTATATTAGCCCAAGCCAAATATATATTGGCTATCATTTAGCTCACTGAATTCGTTCATGCTATAGCTAATGCAGTTGCATTGTGGGCCGGAGCAGTAGTGGAACGCTCTCGGAGCAGGAGAAAAACACGACGCTCCGACTTTCAAAAAATCCGCTCCAAGCTCCAGGCAAAATCATGCCGCTCCACGCCTCGCTCCGCTCACATACTCTGGCTGAAATAGGCATGAAATTATGTTGCCATTAAGGGGGAATTTGGTATGTGTTAAAGCACACAACATGTAATCTATTTGAATGCCAGGACACTACCTCCACCAATTTGCCTCCTAACTCTTACATGCATTTTTCAGCAATTAATGCTGCAGTAACTTTTCTGTCTGACTGGACCAGATGGGCTACCCCATGTGCATCAATAAGCCTTGCCTGCCCATGCCCTTTTCACCGGTTTACCTGTTGTCCTTACTTGGACCACTACCACTGCATACCATGAACACCCCACAGAAACTATTGTTTTGGGGATGCTCTGACCAACACTAGTCATTACAGTTTGGCCCTTTTTCTCTTCATCTTTCATGCTTCCAGCACATTAGCTTCAAGAACTGACTGTTCACTTGCTGTCTAATATCTCCCACTCCTTGACAGGTGCCACTGTAACCTGTCACCTTAGCATAAAAAAAGCCTTGGGCTTTATTGCTCCCTTTTGGCACAAATAAAAACTTTTTCTGTAAAACACCTGTGATTTTAATATTGAAAATATCAGTATTTATCTATATTTGATCCAGATGTAACAACTGATCAAAATTGCTAATGGTCTCATCCCCAACACTGACATAAAGGAATAATTTTCCAAAATTCAGAATGACATGAAAATAATACAAGGTTATCCATTTAATGGTGACACGCTGTTATTGTTATCGACAAAAATAGACAAATGTATGATTAACATTCATACACAATGGCTGCTTCTGTTTTCAGCTATACTAACTTATTTTCATGTTCATGTTGTAGACAACAGTTTGTCGTCTTTTACACTCAAAACACAAGACATGACAATCCTTTTTACCGATAATGTTCAGGCTTAGCCTCGTTCACACACAAAGCACTGGTTTATACTAATAAGCGTGCGCCGCCATCAATACTATGAAAATCCCATTAAATAGGATGTGACGTCCTCAGCCTGAATGACCAACAGGTCTTTCATTTCTGAACAGAAAATACACTCCTGACACACCTTTCGCCAATTGAAACAACTGAAAACTCACATTGTGATTACTTAAAACAAAAAAAAAAAAAGCAAAAACTAAAAAAGTAAAACAACTGTCATGTCACAGCTGACATGACATGACATACATGTGGGGTACATGTAGGGTAAGGAACTTTTGCTTAGACTACTTCTTAAAGGTTAACATGGTTAAATGGTGTTCATGTTTACCATGGTGAGATCCTGTCCAAGAGAGAAGAGGAAAGGTTTCTCCTGAAGAACACCCTCATGCCAACCGCGGTCTGTCGTCAGGCCGATAAACCAGTTGTTGTGATAATCCTGCAGTGTTGTGTCCAGTTCCTCCAGACTCTCCACTGGGCCCAGAGATGCTTGATCTATTAATAACTTTACACTGTACCTGCACACACACACACACACACACACACACACACACGTAAGAACATGCACACATAAAAGTCTGCAATTTTTCAAGGCAACGGGTATCTGTCCTGCACTACTGGCCACAAGTTTGGAACCAACACAAACTTTATGGAATAGAAAATTGTATATTGTAAGCAATAATGGTCAATATGTTTTTATAAACCCAGAATTCACAAAAATGAAAGGAGAATTCCACAGATTTTTCTAAATTTCTACAAAAAAGGATTTGAACAGTAAATAAAATGTCTATATTTGTGTTATAGACGTGACAGAATCTGACTAGCCAAGTTTCTCTACAATGAACCATTTCATACCAAAACCACTCTGATTGGCTTTCTGTTAACATCTCACTTTACAAAGCCTGAATTTAAGGAAAATTTAGAAAAATCAGCATTGAGGAAATCCTTTGGTCAGCTCTGTACAAGAGAATAAAACTCTACATTGTGTTTGCAACATGCCAGAGAAATATGGAGTCACTGTTTCATTTTATTGCTATATTTTACTTCCTAATAGACTACTACTCCTAATAGTTCTAGTCAGATCCATCTCATTCATCCATTCAGAAGATCCTGAAGGTTCATCAGCTCAATCAGGGGTGTTATATTAGGGGTGAGGATTCAATTTAAAGCTGCTCAGTGTGAGAAATTGTTATAAACAATGAGTGTGAAGAAGGCGTTTCCCATGCAATCCACTACAGCAAGAGTTCAACACTGCTACACCAGTGGAATACTCTGGAACAAATTGCTTTGGTTAAAATAGATGGTGATAAACCTGTTGTGTTGGTTGTGGAGGACTTGGCTTAACTGTAAAGTACACACCGGGTGTTGCTATGGTTACCTAAAAGCCCTGAGGGTGAGCTGATGCAGCTCTTTATTAGCTCTGAGCCAGTCGAGTCCATCGGGCCATGGCGCATCGCCGCAATAAACCCTGAACAGTAGGCTGGGGCTGGGCACTGCAGCATCCGCACCCAGAGCTACCAAACACGACAGCGCCACCTGGCTGTAAAGTTCCCTCAGAACCTGGTCCTCCTGCAGAGCCCTGCACACCTGCAAGGCCACAGAGGGAGAGGGAAGGAGTGAGAGAGCAGGAAATATGAGAAAAACAGACAGGCCACTGTAAAGCTGCTGCCACAATACACAATTTATGAAAATACATTTTGGGGGTAAAAAAAAAAACTTAAAGGGAGAACAAGCTTTAAAAATTCAAAAAGGAACTCTTTGCCTCCCTGAATGTACCGTCTAGGTTTAGTTTAAGGCCACAAACTTCTCAAAACAATGTCCCAGGCATCAGGCAACACATTCATAACCATTTGATAGCTTTCTGTGAGGGAGCTTTTAGAGGCAGATGTCTGGTTCTATTCACCACCATTATGAACTATTAGGATAAGTTTCTCTAGAATGAAGCACACAAAATTTGACACAAAACCTTTTTGAACCTCGCTTTAAATTTTTTTACCACTAAATTATGTAAAATTCTTGGGGGTTTTTTTTGTTAAGAGGGTATGCACATTAAAAAACTAAGCAAAGAGTGGGTGTCAAATAAATGGGATCTCACTATTATACTATGTATATACTCTGCTACAACTTCTTCTAAGGATAGTATACTATTTTATACACGGACTCCATACAGCTGTGTCAATAAAGACATCTTGAGTTGATTTGGAAAGAAAGAACATGAGAACCAATTCTGTTTCTCCTGCACACCTGTTCAGGTTCCCCTTCCCAGAAGCCCTCCATGACCAGCTGGGACAGGCAGAAGAGGAACCAGTCTTCAGACAAGCAGGGGCGGATGGCCTGGAGCCTGGAGGGGGGAAGGGGGGCGTTCCTCCAGGCTGTGGGCAAGGAAAGGCTCTCGGAGTATGGACAGGAGAAATTAAGAGGCTGAGTGGGGTCTATGGATGTGGTGGAGTTGGTGGTGGTTGTAGTAACAGTTGGGATTTGGGGGTCCCTGCCTTTGTCTACTACAGGCAGGCCGAGCCCCATGCCGAGTCCCAGGCCCAGTGGCCTCAGCGTGGGCAAAGAAGCCAGCGCCATATTCTCATATAGACTGTGTATTTCTGCAGAACCAGGCAGAGAAATGCCGGACTCTAGCCCGGTGTGGCCTGCTTCTGTCCGCACCATTATCATCTTAACTGGCTTCTTTGCAGGAACAGGTCCAAAAAGATCGTCCTCATCCGACCAATCGGCAAACGAGGACAAACTGGAGCTATCGCGCCCCCTCAAGTTAGGAGAAGAGGAGGAGTCAGGGTGCCCCTGAGAGGCCACTCCCATTTTTACATCTCCTGGGCCGGGCTCAGGATGCTGGGAGCTTTGAGACTTGCGGCCAGAAGCCTGGAAGGAGTGACCTTTTAACCTGCGGGTGCTGTAGGCCTTGTCCTGCACGCAGTGATGCAGTAGGATCCAGACCAGAGTCTTCAGAAAGTCTGAGCGGAGGTGCTGCAGGTGGTCTGGGGAGTCAATGATGCCGGTGAGAACATTCCGGGCGTCAGAGTAGACACGGACAGGCAGAGCGGAGCAGGGTATGAGAGAGTTTTCCCAGTGCGGATTCAGGAAGCGCAGAAAATGGCCTGGACGCTCTAGCCGGTCAAATGCACCCTCAAACACCTCGTCCACCCGCCGGGCCTCTACTGTGTGACAGGATGTCTCTTGCAGCTCCAAACCCTGAGCACAAAAAGACACATCATCACGAGTCAGTTTAACTACAGCAGCAGTAGCTGAATATTTGTAGTTCTGCATTGTATATGCTAAAAGTGTTTACTCACTAGTGAAATGTGCATTTAAAATCACAGTTGTTTTTATTCTAAGCTACATATGCCATGTTCCAGTGCCTGATTAAGTAAATAAATATTAAGATGAGACTAGGTTTATTTGAAAAACTACATCTATAGACATAGCTTCCACAAAATTCAGTTTTTGCCCCCCCAGTTTTTGCACTACTTATATATATTCTCTGCATTATTCAGGATTCAAGATTCAAAACATTTATTGTCATATGTAAAGCAGAAAGCACATTTCTCTGTGCAATGAAATTCTTTCTTTGCTGTCCACACAAATGCAGAGATTAGAGTTAAAGTTTTTAAATAAAAAAATAATTTAAGTGTAATGTGCAGATGCAGAGAAATATTAACTGTGCAAAATTAAATTGAAGGAAATGTGCAAAGAGCTTAATGTGCAAAATTACAGTATGAGGTAGATGAAGGGGATGTGCAAAAGGAGCTTCATGTACAAAAATTACAGTATGAGGTAGGTCAGCTGTTAAGGAGTCTGATGGCAGTGGGGAAGAAGGAGTTGTTGAGGAGGTTCTAGATTTCACACTTCTGAACCTTCGTCCCGAGGGCAGAAGTGTGAACAGTCTGTGTTGGGGGTGAGTGGGGTCTTTGAGGATGGAGGCAGCTCTCCTCTGGACTCTGCGATGGTAGATACTCTGCAAAGAGGGCAGCGGAGTCCTGATGATCTTCTCCGCAATCGTTACCACTCTCTGCAGGCATTATCACATACTGGACTCAGCTTGGACCAGTTAGAACCCTTGGACTAACTGCTAACTGTTTCTGCTATCAGCTTCTTTTACATTACCTAACAGATGCCTGTGCTGACAACCATCCCGCTGAACGATTGAAGGAGGACCATCCTCCCCAACCAGAGAGAGTCTCACCGGTATTCGAACTTATGATCTCCTGCAGATATTGCTAACACTTAGACTGCGGTGCCACTTGGAAGCCCAATGGGCTAAGTGGGGTGTTCACCAGTGAAACGGAATGATACATGATAAAGAGGAAAAGAAACTCCCACTTCACAGTATCCACCCACTGCTGAAAGCAAAACTCCCCCTATAACCACACACATCCCTCTGAACTGTAGTACCTTAATGTTAACTGTGCAGTAGCCATAACCTTTCTCCAGAATAGTGATCCAGGCCACTCTGTCTTGGAATCTGCCCAGGAAATGAGAACCAGAAGAACAAGAACCTGGGAAACACACACAATTCAATGTTTATACAGTGTCAACATCTGGTTGATCATGTCAGCAAATCACACAAGCTTTGGTAAACTGATATTTATTAAACTTTATGTTTGAAAAATGAAGAAATCACTTAATTCTGAAGTAATCAACTCATTCTCACAAAATATGTGTGTGTGTCTCTCACCCAGTACTCCATTAGCAAGTGCTTGTTTTAGTGCTGATGCTAGCCTGATGCTGAGTTGCTGGTAGTAGACGGAATCAGGGCATGGACAGGCCATGCCAGGGGTTTCAGGCCACGACCGCTGAGGTCGGGGGAAGCCTACCAAAAAAACTGGCAGAGTGAACAGAGGAAGCAGGGGGGCAGCCAGCAAGGCAGACAGCAACACCACAGCAAGCAGCAGCGGGCACAGAGCTCCATTCAGCGCCAGAAGGGCACCAGCAGACTGGCGCCGCTGCTTTGTCTCTGTCCACGATGTAATGAGGACGGTCAGAGCGAACTTCAACTTCGCCAGAAGCTGAAAGAGGCGATCAGAAACCAGAGAAACCTGATAGAGAGAGAAAAGCAAAAATATTAGACTAATTTTTGCATTTATCTCCCGTACCGTAACATACTCTATTCATGACAGGAGGGGTGGTGTAAGAGGCAAACGAAGTATGATATTATTAGAGATTTGATATATGTAAATGAGTTCTGTTCTGATAGGATGTTCTGTATTTTGCTTCTGCAATAAGCAGTCCAGGCTGAAACACCACTTAAGTGGGTGGGGATAAACTTCCGTAGGCTGAACAGGCAGAATATGTAAATGTGTGGGTTTAAAAAATACTTACCATTTAAATATCAGTAAAAAAAGAGAGAAAATGTCAGTCAATATTAGATATCATTGGTTAATATTATTTTTCCCAACCTGCTGGTGCATGGTGTTGTCATAAAAAAAATCTGATCATGTTTTAGAGGCAGGGCTAGTTACAATGGAAGATTACAGAAAAGCAAGAAGAAGAGCTTGCCGACTACGGTTTGTTATGGCAGACAGTGTTAACCATTGTGATTCAATTTCACCATGACACATGTATCATGATAAGTGTTGTATCATGCCCACTCTCAGCTCAGATATGAACTCACCAGTATGAGCTGTACCCCGATGCCCAGCTCGTGCCAGTGGTGTGCGCTGCCCTCTCCATCTGCCAGTCTCACTATCACCACCACCACCATCTGCAGCAGGGCATCCTCACTGCTCTGCCACACCTAATACACACAAACACACACACAGCGCCCAAGTGACAAAACAAAAATGATCTCATCTGCTGTATCTGAAAGTTGTGAATATTCATGATCTATATGTCCACAGAGAAATCAAATACATGAGGGAGAGAAAGTCAGTCATTTTTAAGCAGTACTATGAAAGAAGAACCTTTTGTTTGGTTTAAGGCCGTAGCCATGGAGTCAACTTCGGGGGGGATCATTCAGTGGTGTGTGCACAAATGTCTGTTTTGCCTGGAGGGATGTAGAGATGAAAAGTTTTTTCTAAACAGGGTGTTGTGCTGAACAGAGCATTGGGTGGGGTAGGGGTGAATTTTTTTTCTGCCTGCGGTGCTTGGTTTCTACCCAGAAGACAGTGCATGGTTGTTTGTCATACCAAACCAATACAATTTTTACAAAAAAAATAAAGTGTCTATCGTACCACTCTGAAGGCTCGTGTGAAGCCAATAGCCAGCGAGGCAGTGTGCAGCTTCTGCAGGGAGGCATCCATGGCCAGAAATGCAATCATGGCTAATGGACAGACTGGAAAGGAAAAAAAAAACAAAAAAAAAACAGGACAAACAAATGAAAATGATGTTCCTATATGTGGTATTATCCAGTTGTTTCAAATCCTGGTCCTGGATACTCTGGTGTTTTCCCTGTTCTAACACCACTAATTTAAACTATCAGCCAACGAACAAGGCCTTCCTTGGCTGAAATGGGTGGGTTAGAGCAAGAGAACACTATAAGGTGTGGAGCATCGGTTCTACAGGACCAGAACTTGGAAAGACTGCCCCAAATAACATCTGTATAAGAACAGTAAGTTAAAGTCAATTAATTACTGACAGTGATACTTATTAAAAAGTCAACAAAAAGCGTGTTCTATTATGGTCATGTGATCCATATGGTCATTCTGATAGACTGTAATGCATACCTTAAATTGCTTCATTCAAAATTAATAATTTTCATAATTTCCACATGGTCGTTCTGACTGTAAGACACTACAGGTAGCATAGGGGCAATCTGTCTTCTATCGTTTCATTTAAAATCACCGGGTAATGATCCACAGATACAAGGCTGTGTCAGAATCTCCTCACCCAAGTTGAGAAGTGCTCTCCGGACAAGTCCAGCAGCCCGCAGGCCCCGACTTCGCCTCCTGAAGGTCTGGACAGTGCTGACCTGCCGAGGGTACAGGGGGTTCAGAAACAAACCCCCAAAAACACACGCACCCTGGATCTCTCTCAGCATGCGAGTGACCAACAGCAGAGCGAGGAGGAGCCACCCCACCACAGCCTGAGGGCCTGGAGCTAAAGCTGGCGCTCTCCAGGCCTCCACTGAACCAGGCACAAGGCTGAGGTTACCTGTAGCTGTTAAAAGGGATCAAACAGCAGGAATTTTTTTTGTAACTAAAAACAAGTAGAAATGAATGACAGATTGACAGTCATAGCTGGGAAACTGTAATTATTATCAGTCTGACACAGAAAGTATAGCCGATAATTACAACCAGTAATTCGGTTTTTCCTCAGTTACCTGCACTGGGGGAAAGCTGATGAAGCAGCCCAGCTTCAGTCATGGCTCCAGCCAGGAGGAGCACAGAGAGTGGCAAGCCGAACCAGCCTAGGCCAAGAGATGGGGGGTTATGGTTTCTGCCCCGAAAAAGCACTATGACCTGGGTGAGGTCCTGACTGAGGAGGTAACCCATGGCAACGGTGAAAAGGACAACGGCAAGGGAGGAGGGGATGAAGAACATAGAGATGGCAACGCACGCAGACGTCAGAAACATCACCACCAGCCTAAAGGAGAATAAATACATACACACATTTACATTAAATCATTTAAACAAACTCTCATAGCCAGAGCAACTTATGAAATACCAAACCCATAGAGTATGTAAATAATCTGCAAGACCTCAAAATCTAAAGAAAAAGAGATATTTTCCAAATATGATCATACTACATTACACACTATGATTGAATAATGTATTTTAAAAACTTACACAAATACATCAGTGCAGGCCATGAATATGACTGTATATTGCCATAATATCACTGTAAATATTTTTCAAACAATCATAATATAACAAACATAACAAAAAAAAACAGAACTGTAAATTCCAGTTCTGCTCTGAAACGTTTCTGGTGAAACCCAGAGTGTGTACCTGTGGTTGGTGGCCATAGGTGATCCTCCGAGTCCATGAACGAGACTCTGCTCCATGGCCCACAGCAGCAGGGCGTCCAGAGGAGAGAGCATGCCCAGAGCCCACAGCACCGGCAGGGCCACAAACAACACGTGCAGGACCTGGCTGGCTGTCTGGAGCTCAGGAACACCCCCTCCCACACATCTAAACAGAGGAGAGAGGCGCAGAGATAAGGAGGAGAAGAACAGGACTGTGAACAGGCTTCTTTATACCTGTGTATTTTACACTTTTTTGCAGGAATCCTGATTCAAGGCTAAGGAACTTATATTCCTGTGTCTGTGTAGCTCTGCCATTAATAATTTGTTATTTGTTATTATAATTGTTATTATTGGCCAACTACCATACTACCTTATTATTACCAGCTGTTATTATATGTCAGCCTATATATTGTTGCCATTAGAAAAAAATTCTTTACAGCAAAAGAAAAAAAAAAGTTAAGTTTCCATTTAAGTCATTTTGGACCACTTCCACTGGACCATTCATCATGAAAGAAAAACAGTTTTGTTCAAACAGCAACATGACTGACCAATAATACTAACTGATATTGACAGCCAGTGGTTTTACCATTTTTCCCAAAAGTATTATCAAATACATAACTAATAAGACATCAACTTCACTGTTTCTATTTGCTATAGAAACAAATGTCCAATAATTAATGACAAGCCTTTGGATTGGAATGTCTACGAAAAAACTTTGATCAAGCGCGTCCAAACTTTACTGCAGCTGCTTCTTTGCTGTCTGTCACTATTTCTATTCGTTTAAATAAAATTTTAAACAATATGATGCTCTGTCAAAATTTTATTACAAGAAAACTTTAGAAATACTTAAAACAAAACTGGGTTTGAAGTATAATGTAACAATATACACTGTAAGTGCAATTTAATGAATGTGAAAACTTATGTACGAGTTTCATCAAAATAACCAACCCTTGCCTTTATTGCAGCAGCACCAATTTGCAGTACCCTTTCCAACAATTTTTGGAAATAACATGTCGAAACCCTCCCAGTACCTTTACAGCTCTGCAAACAGTTCTATCTCATTTGCTGGATGCTCATTTAAACTTGTCCAATGGAGCTCAGTCAGAAAGATCTGAAAACTGGGGAGGCCAAGACATAATTCTCAAAACCTTTTGCTTTTCTTTGTACTGGATATTATTTTAGCACAATTTTGAAGAATGCTTGGGATCATTATCCTATTACATTTTGTCCACTGATATGTGAACCACAAAAAATTGAACGATGTTGATACTTGTTGATATTTTTCATGATCCAACACAAAGTGAATCAGTGCACTAAAGACAGACCTGATATGTTTCTTCAAAACTGATAGTTTGAACCTCTGTGGCTAAATAATGTGTTACTACAGACTATATGATATTGAAAACCAATTGCTTACATTTGTTTAAAAAAATTCTAATGTTTTCTTGTAATAAAACTTGTGAAAAACTAGTGTATCGATTTTTTTTTTTTTTTAATCCGAGGGTGGGCTCAAACTTCTGGCCTGTACTGTAAGTCTTTAGATTGTGAAAAACATTCAGTCAGGTGGGTCAGAACTTCAGACCAGTACTGCATGCAGTGTGTGCGTACCTCAGTGCCAAGTCCACAGCGATGAACGCGAGGATATAGAGTGGCCTGGTGAGGGGTGTGATCTCATAAGTGTCCTGTGGCTGAAACGTGGCCGTCTCCGTAGCCGTGTTGACGATTAGAGAGTATTCCCCAATGCACAGTGTCACCCAGCTGAGCACAAACACAGGCACCACCGCACCCATACCTGCGCCAGTATCTCCATACACCACACTCAGCCTATCGGGGAGCAGGTACCATGTACCCAAACCACAGAGTACACCAGCCAGCGCCGTGTGCAAAACCACGTTAACCATAAACCTCTTCCCCGGCACCACAAAACGCACCGTTTCCGGAGCGACGCAGTGGGTAAATTCCACTTCCTCCTCATCCGCCAGAATGTTGTTGGTGGCCGGAAGCCTCTGAACAGTCCCCGTCCTCCGTGCTGCACACTGGGCCAGAGTCTGCAAGGTGGCGCCAGCCCCCAACATGAGCGCCCCCGACAGTATGCCCGCATAAGCATCGTCCAGCACCCTCAGCTGGTACAGCAGAGTGCCTACACCCCCCAGCAGCCAAGGGGTCAGGAACAGCACTAGCTGGTGCACATAGACATATGGGGGGGCACAGTAACCCAACTTAAGCCTCGGCCCCCCCAGCACAGTCTGAGGGAAGCGCTTCCAGAAGAACTCCTGCTTATAGTCGTTGAGCAGGGGGACGTCAGGGCCCATGATGTACGCAGCTTAGCGGGGAGAGAAACGGTCATCTCCTCAAACCTTCCTGAATATCCACCAGCATCTTCAACATCTTCTTTCTTTTGTCACGGGTAGAGTCACTTACTGAAAGAAAAGGAAAAAGAAAACAACCATCGCTAGGGGTAGGCAATATAACAATATTTCAGCTGTATGGTGATACATTACCTCACAATCATCTTTACTGATAGTATTGTGGATATTGCAGGTACTTAAAAGGGAGTTCCATCTATTTTCCAAAGTTTCTGTATAATCAAGTAAAGTAGGTTTTATTGCCATTTCTACCATATACACACAGTACACACGGAAACGAAACAACGTGCAGACAGGACAAAAGAAAACAAGAGCAACAATACAACTAGACGAGACAAGACAAGACAACATTCAGTGCAACTACAGTGAGGATAAATACAGTATTTTGACAGATACTGTATTCTAGCAGCAGACAGTTGTGTGCAAAGATGCAGAACAGAAGTTACATGTGCAAAAAATGCAGAACAGCAATAAATATGATTGTGCAATTATAGCAGCAACATGACAGAGAATGTGCAGTATAATAAATAAAAGAGTATTTTAACAGGTAATTAAAGTCTGAGTTGTTCAAGGGGGTGGGGTGGGGTGAGGGAGAGGTGTGTGTGTGTGTGTGTGTTGGTTGGGGGAGGAGTACAGTTTTATACTTAATTTCCAGTTGTGTGGAGGCCCGTATGCTACGGAACCTTTTTCCAGATGGGAGGAGGGAGAAGAGTGTGTGTGAGGGGTGAGTGGGGTCATCCACAATGCAGGTGGCTTTGCAGATGCAGCGTGTGGTGTAAATGTCTGTGACAGAGGGGAGAGCGACCCCGATGACCTTCTCAGCTGTCCTTACAATCCTCTGTTGGGTCTTGCGATCCGAAAGGTTACAATTCCCATACCAGGCTGTGATGCAGCTACAGAGAATGCCCTCTATGGGCCCTCTGTAGAACACGGTGAGGATTGGGGGTGGAAGGTCCGTTCTCTTAAGTAGTCAAAACGTAAACAGTGGGTGTGATGTGAAATATTGTTCTAGAGAAACTTCCCGCATCAGAACTGTTGGTGAATGGAACCAGACATCTCCCTTTAAGAGCTCACTCAGAGAATTATTACATGAAATGGTTATGAATCCACTGCCTAATTTCTAAGACATTGTTTTACCAGAGTTTTGAAAGGTTTTTGGCCAAAAACTATCCACTCATGGTGGAGGGGTACATGCAGGGTGTTGTGAGGCAAAACAGTCCCTAAAAGAAAATTAACAACAATTATCAAGACTACTTAGAAAACTCAGAAGACACATGTAGGTTCACTTGTGGGTTTGGATGGCAAATTAAATGATTTTACTTGTGTTGCAGACATCGAGACCCCTGGTTCCACACACCACCACCGTAAAGAAACCTACAATGAACCATTTCTCACCAAACCCACTCTGACTCTGTTTACTCAACCAATGCATTATGGTGAGAATCTGGGAAATCAGTAGACATTTCATACAGAGAGAGCCCTGTTTAGACTGTACTCACATTTTTTTTTCCACCTTATCAAATAATGCCTTCAGGAAAATTATTATTACATTTTTGCAAAATTACTTCCCCTACTAACACCAAAAACCAATAACAGACTTTGAAATGAGGCAACATACACATAAATACATAGCATAATATGACAATAATCACACAAAACATGATAATAAGTGTCACCTGGACTCAGAATGGATCAGAAATGAGCTTCAGGTTGCTAATACACGCATTAAATGAGGAGGCAAAGCAAAAAATCAAGGTTTTAGCTGCTGTTGCCCAGTTGGTGTGTTGCTGTTTACAGTGGAGCTCTCCAGGCTGCTAGGCTAGCCAGCCAGCTATGACCACAGAAACACAAAACAGCACCAAGACAACACAGTAAACTAACGCACTTTACGGCTGGAAAACGTATAAATGGTTAGCTGAGTTACTTATTTTTATTTACTGTTAGCCTTCATAATCAAAAAGGATGAGCTAACGTTAATTTACATTAGCAGATGCTGGCTAGCACTGTGGCTAAGGCAACAAAAGGGAAAGTTTAAGGTTAAGGTAACACTGGTTGTGAGCAGAGTGGGCAGAAATGAGCATTTATAAAATATCAGACTCATAATAATGTAATAATATATTTTTTACAGCTCATTTGAGAGAACTGGCCATAAAAACAGAGGGATGGTAAACCAGCAGTGCTGCTAAACAGCTTCCCAGCTGCCATATAACGCTCCACACTGCTGCACTGGTGTTTTATTTTATTTCCCCACATAAATCTCAAGTAAATATAATCATTAAAGCCGGGCTGACCTCTCGGTTTGATGAGTTTGGGGTGTGTGAGGTGTTCCCATGTTTATCTTCACCCTCGCTGAAGCGCCCATTGCCCCTGTTTCCATAGTGCTCCATAGAAGAGCGCCGCCTGCTGCTATGAGGGCGCACTGCACTACAGTCTCACAAAATCACAACATCAAATCCCAGGAAAAATATTCCGTAGAATTTGACATTTCAATAGACGTATATATATTACACAATAAAATACACACACACCATATAGACGAAAGTTTTGGTACATCTGACCATTACACCAACCGGAAGTTTAATGACATTGCATTCAAATGCATAGAGTTTAATATGGACTTGGTCCCCCCTTTGCAGCAATAACAGCTTCCACTCTTCTTGGAAGGCTTTCCACAAAATTTTGGAGTGTTTCAGTGGGAATTTGTGCCCATTCATTCTGTGAAGCATTTATGAGGTCAACCAGTGATGTTGGACAAGAAGGCCAGGTTCTCAATCTCCGTTCCAGTTCATCCCAAAGGTGTCGGATGGGGTTGAGGTCAGGGCTCTGTGTGGGCCAGTCAAGTTCTTCTACACCGAATCCATCCAACCATGTTGTTGTGGAGCTTGCTTTGTACACTGGGGCACAGTCATGCTGGAATAGAAAAGGTTCTTCCCCAAACTGTCCACAAAGGCGAAAACATGGAATGGTCAAAAACGTCTTTGGAGGCGTGAGGTTATACATATAAGACACACACACACACACACACACACATATATATATATATATATATATATACACACACACATACATAAATACGTATGTATGTATATGTATGAAGATTAAAAGAGTATACAAACTGTCAGCAATGAGTTAGAAGCAATGGATATAGTTTGTGTAATACAATTTGTATAATCTAATAATCGTAGAAAAGCACTGGAGCTGCCACACATATGCCTGTGGGCTAGAGGGGCATGATGCCTCCCAGTGTTGGGCTGTGGAGTTCTCTGGAGTTGTGGGGCTCCTTAGGGATGAGTTGGAGTTGGGCCACCTTGGCCTCTGATCCCTGAGGTGTCTTTGGGCTCCTTTTTTACCAGATAAACTGTACAATCGTAAATCACAGCTGGTTTACATCTGTCATCACAGCCTCATAATTACCAGCTCTTGGGCGTTTTGTGTCTTTGACTTTTGTTTAGCAACATTTGTATTTCTTCAGCCTTACCTAATGGACTACAGCTCTCATAAACACCCAAACTGGACCTGCTTCACAGTGCACACTATACACTGAAGATCCTTCAGTTTTGCTGTTTTGATCAAATGTAAATTTGTTGAAAATTGACAAAGTTTGAATGTACCCAAACTGTTACTATTTCAGATGAGTCTCTTTATTCTGAGAATTAACTGCGTCCACAGCGACACTCAGTGGCCAAAACTTGCAACTCCAACTTCACAATGGAATGTGCAATTTTCCACAAAAACAGTCAACAATTCACTTCTTTTTAGGTAAAGCATCTTTAAAGGCTTTAACCACAGACTTTTTATTCATTCTTACTTTTAATACTTATTTTTCAGTAACTTGTACACATTATTCAATATGTATCAGTTATTAGTAAGGAAATGAACTGATATTGAGCTTAAACAGGCAAAATCAGTTAAATTCAAGGTGCTTTTGTATTGCCAAGTCTACTATGGCTTTAATTTTGCAGTTAGTTTCTTTCCCCACATCTAGCAGATTATATTTCCATTTGTAATTTATCTTAAAGTTACCAAAATTTTGTTTTACCTTTATGTTAAATTACATTATCCTTATTTATTAATGTTTGCAATATATTTTAGCTTTTTTTTTAGTAAAACACTTAAAATGGTGCTACATAAACTGTTATTTTTACTGTTATTTTTTTCAAACAGAGGTAGAAAAAGAAGATGAGTGTGGTCAAGGGAGATGAAACTGTGTGCGCAAGCGCGCGCACGTGTGTGTGTGTGTGTGTGTGTGTGTGTGTGTAAGGGCAGTAATCCAGGGAGAGGTGTTTAATCTGGATTATGTGCGCATTGTAGGCCAGATTGACCCAATGGAGCAGATTATGCCAAACTGAAATGCCATAAGGGTCAGTCTGAATGGCAGCAAGTGTGTGAGTGTGTGTGTGTGTGTGTGTGTGTGTGTGTGTGTAGATTCACATGAAATTCAGTGGAAAACAGAAGAACACTGGATCTGAATATCATCACTGTTGTGATTTGGCTGCATTAGATCTTCACAGCTGAGACATTATTCACTAAAATACACCACCACACAACAGTTTTACACAGTAAAGGCACAAAAAGCAAAAGACAGATAAAAAAAATTAACAATTTTTTGGGTATGTGTTTTTAATATTTGCAAGTTCTCCCACAAGAAAAATGTAGTTCCAGCAGCAGTAGAGTAATGCAGCCATTGTTGTTGCTTAGCAACCATTAATCAGTATAATGATAAAAACATGGTACAAAATGCAGTGTTACATAAATGGAATGTACTCGATTTACAATATATTGCACGTTTGTATGAGCGAACATTAGGTTCATAATGAAAAACAGAAATAAAACGTAATATTTAACTAAGTAGCAAAAATATTCACATACATTTAACATTTATACATAATTATTACAGAAATGCAAGACAACCATGAAAACCGGTCTTCACAACATGTTACAGTGGGGGAGGTTTGGGTCCACTGTGACTGTGGAATCTGGGGACAAAAATCAGATTTATTAAAAGATGTCAGGTTTGGGTCAGTATTATTAATGGATATGGTCATAAATAAGGCATCCCTGGAATATGTACATGTCAAAAGTTTGAGGACAAACAGTTTTTAATGCAAATGTTCATGTTTTTGATACCGTGTTAAAACCTAATTAGGTTTCTTTTGAGAAACACGTGTAAATATTTGTGCCAATGTTAGTGACAGTGTGTGTGTGTGTGTGTATGTATGTGTGTGTATACCTGCTCTCTGCGTCAGTATTGGGGTAACTGATGTAGACTCTGTTGCCACCGAGTCCTCCTCTGTGTCGGCTGTCGCTCTGAGCGCTGAGGGAGTGTGTCCCTCCGGCTCTCTGCTTCTTATCTAAAACAATACACAAGAAATACTTCAGCAAAAATCCAAGACATGTTTGGAGTTCAACTTTAGTTTCTTTAGTTTATAACTGGATCTACAAGGCTATCACTGAAGTCAGGTTGTTTATTTCTACAGCTCACAGTCATACTGTGCCCTAAACCACATGCACTAGTCTGCTCCAGTTTAATGAAGAGCTGGATGCAGTTTGGATGGGTTGGGAGAGGTTTTGTGAATGTAATAATAGAAAAGATTTTAGTGACTATTGAGTGATGGGTGACTTCTAGCGTTAGCAATGTAGCCCCAAATCTAAAAAAGTTAAACATGTCTTGGCTGACTGACTGGGAATTGTGTGAGTGTGTGTGTGTGTGTGTGTTTGTGTATACATACATTTATTGCTGTTGAGTGTATCCTCCAGGTTAGCAGCGATGAGGATTTCGTGCTGAATCCCGCTGGAGCCTCGGGCAGGAGAACGAATCAGTGGAGATAAACCAGGAAACACCACATCAACACCTACGGCAGGGGAAATGGGGTACTATACACACACATACACACACACACATATACACTGCTTTTAATAATATAAAACCACTTTAGCTGCAGATAAAAATATAGAATGATTCTGACAACTTCACAGATAATTGATTTAAAAGTAGTGATAAAATTATGAAGCAGATAACTTGATAAAGAATGATTATAATATAGATGAGTGGTATATTATTTATCTATTACATGTTTACAATACTTGAAATTTTAAAAAAAAAGTAAAAATAAGTATTTGGGCAAGACTCCTGATGCTACATTCACCTGCGTCTGTAACATGATTATATAATTATAAGTCTCTCTGTATAAAATCATCTGCTAAATGCATACATGAAATTATTATGACAAGTGATAATATTATGTATGTGTGTACGCTTTTTGTGTGTGTGTGTGTGTGTGTATACCTGTCCTTCTGTATACATTAACTCTGCTCTTGTTCGTTCTTCCAGTGTAACTGTGATGCCGTCCAGCACCTGCAGGCTGGGGAGACACAGTACCACCGCTGGCCTATGGAGACAGCGCCGAGCCACCTAAGAAACACAAACACACACACACACTTGTTTTTATACAGTTTCTGGATGTAGGGTGTCCCTCTATCTGTATTCCATATGTTAGCATCTATATGTAATACTGTAGTCAGTCACCAAGGTGAAAGACATTCTAGAACTTTCAGCACTGCTAAATAAATAATAAAGTATATGTATATATAATTTTGACTGCGTTATTTGCTGTGTTATTTGTCACAGCCATCCATCAAATATCACAATTGTTATATCACTTTACATAGTATTTCATAAATCTTTAAATACTGCAATAAAATCATACTGTGGCTTAAGTATGATATTGTACTGGAGGCTGGAGTGATTTCCACCCCTGTGTGTGTGTGTGTGTGTGTGTGCGCGCGTGTTTGTGTGTCTGTGTGTTTCTCACCGGGTTGCCCACTACAGACAATTCTATTAGTGAAGTGAGAACTTCCAGTTTCTCCAGCTCTGCGACATCCTTCGGAAAAAAAAAACAAAAAAAATAATGACACACACTGGTTGAATTTTCCAGTTTTATATTTTACACTCAAAACTATGATCACTGTGAGATATTCTCTTTCCATATATGAGCAAATCTGGAAATCTCATAATGGATCTTCTCCTTATACCCATTTTTACTGAAATAATTGAGTAAAAATGGATGAAGTATGTTAGCATAGCCAAAATGAGAAGCTGACTAGCCAGTAGATAGAATTACTGACCAGACTTTAGTCCATGTTTATGTGTGTCATACGGTGTCAGAAATCACACAAGCAAGTCTGTTAGAGATTACTGACCACTTCCACAGAGAAATGTTGTGATGATTTAGACATGCACTTATCGCCATGCTTACTGGTATGATATTAGCTTCCATTACCAAACTGTACCTTGATTATTCATGATTCACTGGTTAAGATGTAAACAAAGTCATTCAGGGCGGTTTGTATGGAACACTCTATTCCAAAGAATTTTACCAGTCAGAATTGTTCACAGTGGCCCTGGGACCAACCGTTCCCTCAAGCTCCTTCAGCGGGCCTTTTGGTGGCCCAAAATGGCCGAAGACACCAGAGCGTACGTCCGGGCGTGT
>JBBPCZ010000156.1:20915786-20930786 GCA_037974445.1 Brycinus macrolepidotus | reverse complement strand
TGTGGCCCAAAGCCCTGTTCATATGAGTCAGTGTGTGTGTGTGTGTGTGTGAGTGTGTAACAATTTCAGAGCAGCGAAATGTCCCGTGAGTTATTGTCTCAAGAAGTGTGTAGGTGTGTGTGTGTGTGTGTATATATGTGTGCGCATGCGCATGCATAAAAGAGAGGAATTGGAGCACGGTATCTATGGCAACTATTTCCACCCTACCCATTTTTTCTCTATGTCTCTCTCAAACACACGCCGCTACAGCTGCAGTGTGTGTACACACCTTCACACCATGAGGGTCCAGTTATACTACTGTCTACATTCAGTCAAGCAGGAAAAAAAATATTTTTCTTTCCACACACACACACACTCAAATACACACACCAGAAACAAATGTCATATTGCATGGAGCTTTGGAGAGCAGGACTTTATCCTCCATTTTGGAATGTGTCAAGGACTGCTTATAAACATTTGGGGCCTTGGGCAACTCCCCACCCACCCTTAATTATATTTTGTAAATGAAGTACATAAAAGGAATAAATACTTAATTCATTTTGATAAAAAAAAAAAAACAAGAAAAAAAAGTCAGTACTTTTTCCATAAATAAATAAATAAATAAAAAGGCTTGAGGACCCTAAGAGACTGCTTAAACAACTTTTAGCTATTAACGACTATGTCGCAATGCCGAAATCATAGAAGGCTGTAATATGCAAGTCATCAAACCAATCAGTGCTTTTCTGTGAGCATTCTGACCAATCACAGCTCTATATGAGTTCCTGTGGGAGTTCTGATGATTCACATGATCCAGCAAACATTGATAATTTTAGTCAACATACAACATACATCATTAACATCAAGTAGTTTTTAAAGGGCCCATATAATGGATAACTGAATTTTCTTCACTTTTTAAAATTACAAGTGTTTGATGTAAACAGTGTTAGTTTAAAATCACACTGTTCTCTTCCCAGTCTTTACAGTCCAGCCTGTAAAATGTGATGTCAACCAACCCATTTACAAATAGTAACTTATTTGGCGTACAACTGCTTAGCTCCACCCATTCATGCTGAAGTTACAAGGAGTGTTTCAGCCCGGGCTGCTGTTTGAATGAGGTGTAATACAGCGCAGGCAATCAGAACAGTAGTCATTTACATACATCAGTTTTAAGGGTGCAATAATGGAATCAGCATGTTTATTTCTAAGAGATAAAGAGAGGCTGGAAAATGGTCATGTATAAATGAACTGTAACTGTGTTTTGGTTCATAAATATTAAAAGTGGAGCTCAGGGGAAAACATGCAATACGGGCTGTCACTGTTTATTATATTAGTAATCGAGAAATCTACCTGTTATTTTAATGATTAATCAAGTAATCAGAGAAATGTTACTTAAAAAAAGGAAACAAGGAAACCTTTAAAAACAAAAAAATATTCAAAGTACGAGAAGAGACTGGATTGAGGAGGGGGAGAGCCCTGAGAACTTGGGCCGAAGTTCTGGACAGCTTCTAATTTTGAGCTAAATAGCCGGACCCCCTTTTGGTGAACTGATTTAGGACTGCGAAATGACTGAGGAGACGGGGTGGCAAAACTTTGTCACAGGTAGAGACATTAAGAGGAGGAGCTTCATGCAGGGTATTCTTCCCATCATTTATAATGAATTGCAAATGCTCTTGTAATTTAAAAACAAGAACATTAACATATTAACTTACAGCTCATTTTCAGCCACTCATTTATGCCGTATTGAAAAATATATTAAATCAAGACGCCACAAAGTAATTTAATCAGTATAACACTCGAGGCAATGCATTATCACGAACAGCATCACGGCTGTGATTTAGTTCGTAGATCCTCACAGCTGTGATGTTATTGGTGAGAACACACAACCTCAAGTTCTCCTGCTTTTATACAGCAGGTCTATGCAATAAAGAACTCAGTAAGGCAAAGATTATCAAATCTGCTTTAATATCAGCAATTCCTTCCACCAAAAAAAGTCTGCAGTGTTACAGAAGGCTGAGCTCAGCTCTTTCAGTTTAATCAGATTTCTATGAATGTGGTTTTGTTCAGGCAGTCTGTGAAGGGTCTCACAGCCCACCTTGTTCCCTGAATTGTGTTCTGTTTATTCTGAACTCCAGATTGTTCCGCTGTTCTGACCAAAAAGATGGTTTAGAGAATGTGATATAGGTCTTCTTCAGAATCAAACCAGCTTATATATTATCTTATGGAGATTCTGTAATGTGTTTAGTGAGGATAAGGGTTGGAAAGCGTTCACCGCAGCATAAAGAGAGCTGTTACATGAATCGTTACACTTGTGCAATGTGGTAAAAATGCATATTGGTGCTGTCAGAGCAAAACCTTTTAGTGTTCATTGATTTTTTGACAGTTTGGAAAAACAAAATGTTCTTTACATTGTAGTAAAATGATGAACAGACTAATAGGAATGGTCACGTCACAACCGCAGTACATAGCAATACTATTGCAATACAGTATTTTGTGCCGAAACTTTGTCACAGGTACAGACATTACTAGGAGGAGCTTCATGCAGGATCTTCTTCCCAAACCTGAGTTATTTCATAACTCCATCTTTTATAATTTATAATGAATTCTCTTTTTAATGTAAAAATGGGAACATTAACATATTGACTTACAGCTCATTTTTAACCACTCCTTATTTATGCTGTATTGAAATATAAATAAAATCAGCGTAAAACAGAATTTTATCCACATTGTGCAGCCTTTAGATTCTAGTCTAGATTCTTTTGTCAGCATGTGTGCTGCTACAAAGCTGGTGGTATTAAAGGCATCTGTGTGTGTGTGTGTGTGTGTGTGTGTGCGCCTGATTAGCTAGCCAATGCTGGTGGGAGATGTCAGTGTGTTAGCGTTCACTCCCCCTCCCTCTCTCTCTCTCTCTCTCTCTCTCCCCCCTCCCTCTCCTTTTCCTTTTGTGTGCTCGCTCGTCTGTTCCCTCTCTCTCTTCTCTCTCTCTCTGCAGTCATGGCAGGCGCAGGTCAGTGCTTTTCTCTTTGGTTACCTTAGTTTTATCGAATGTGTCCTGTGTGTGTGTGTGTGTGTGTGTGTGTGTGTGTGTGTGTGATGGTACGACATACTGTCTTGGCTATTCAGCTCTTGTAGGAGGACACTGGATCAGTGGATGAACCAAAATGTGGACTTGTGGTCTTTAAAAGAGCCTGTCTGGTGTGTTAGCAGTTTTTGGTTCGATTTTTGTGCTGCCTGAAGATGATCTGCATTACGGGAGGTTCTGCTATACATTATCAGCCCAGTATAAGAGTGTGTGTGTGTGTGTTTGTCGTTAAAGACGATGGTCATGTACACAACAACAGCTGCGGTCTGGTTAAGCCACATTAAGGCTATTTAAAGGCATGGGAGACTGAAGGTGTTAAAGGTTTCCTGCTTTTTAATTACGAAGTGTCAAGACAGGCGTGCTGTTCTTGACCATAAGCTCAAATTGATTCGTGACTGGACGTCATTTGAGATATTTCGGGATAACGTCTAGGAAAATGAGCTGGGAATAGCAAGGCACTATGCTAATCTTAGATTAGATAAAAATAGTGTTAGAAAGTGGTGTTAAAGGAATAGTTTGGCAAAAAAATATTGTTTACACAATTTTCCAGATCAGCCAAGAGTCCAAATGTTGCTTATTTCGTTCTGAAGTAGAGCTACAAGGCTAACATTGCTGACACTAGAGGTCAATAGTCACCCAAATCTTTTCTGTAAATAACTTCTCTCAACACACTCAAACCGAATCCGGCTCTTCATTGATTTGGAGCGGACTTGTGAATGTTGTTTAGGACATAGTATGACTACCTATAAGCTATAAAAATGAATTAAACCTCACAGAACAGGGACTGTTCTCACATGAGATTCCTCCATATTTTATGGCACACAAAAACTGATACTAGATCATCACTCCTGTTGTGATCAGATCAGACCCTGTTGTGTAACAAGGTTTTGTTCATTTTTATAACTCATAGCAAGTCGTACATGTCTCATACATGTCAAAGTTGGTTTCACCAAATTTGTTGACTATTGAGAGTTACTGTCATTCTGAAGCAGCTGAATTTGCACCCCACACCTGCTCCAGGTGACCATGTTGTTACTGGTTAACGCTAACTGGTTTCCTGCACAGCCACAGCTTCACGCTTAGAGCAAAAAATGTAATGAAAAAGTGGCCGATATTTCTGCCCTCCTCTCTGCTCAGCTGGGTTAAATTTAGCACTGCAGGACTAAAGGGAGAATCACTCAGGAGACTAGTGCTCGCTCTCTCTCTGTCACACACACACACACGCACGCATATATACATCTACACATGTTCTTTTCCCTTTTCCAGATCTGGTGTAAAACCCTGGTTGAAACCATCCCCTCTGCAGTAAGATCTCCGTTTCCGTAGCGACTATCCCTGTGATTCAGTTGAGATTTGTTGGTTCTCATGGCAACACGTTATCCATCCTTTCATTTCATTTCTGAGTCTTGTGAAAAGTGCACCTAGAGGAAAGTGGAGTGTGTTGTTTTTCCACCCACAACAAGAGCCTTCTGGTCACCGACAGAATGGAAATCCAGAGACATTTAAAGCAACAGTTTGCAACAGAAACAGCAACAGAAAAATCAAATGTATACAGTTTCCCTCCTTGAGTCGACTAGACAAGATATGTTTGGCTTGTTTAATTTAGTAGGATCTATGAAGCTAAAGTAGATAAAGTAGTCTTATAGATGTAGTGGGGGCCGACATTGCAAATCACTAAAGCTTTCGTACCATGTCAGAATTCAAATAAGCAAGTCTATTAGAGTTTACTACAGTTTGAGGCCTGTGATGATTTAGGTGTGCATTTAGCGTCATGCTAATTGGCTTCCATTACTTGCAATATTAGCCTCGTGCTAAAACTAAAGAAGCAAACTGCTTCTTCTAGTACTAAAAGTAAAGAAGCAAACACTAAATGAAATTCACTATATCACTGAACATCCCACTAGAGGCATGCAGTGGTCCGATGGGACCCGACACAATATCTTTTGGTGTGGGGCTAATTATTAGTGTAACCCACGGAAGCGGGCGGTTCCCCAACCCAGAGCAGGCAGCAATGGGACTACATACACACGCACACACTCGCAAAAACATCCTGCAAATGAACAGGCTGAGTAAAATGATACACAATACCTTAATACTTAATAAAGCATAATAAACAAAGATAAAACCATAATGAAACATAATTCATTCAGCGTTCTTGAGGGCAGAAATGATATTCAGAGGCCACAACTATGGAAAGTGCTCTGAAATTGAGGCCTGCATTCCTGCAGGATTAAAGATGTGGTATATCTGACAAAATAACTATAAACAAAAATGCAGTATGTTTAACAAATAATTATAAATAACAATTCACCAAACAAGTGCTCATGTGCTGTGATGACCAGGAATATGCACTTCACAGTGAAATTAAACAGGCCTGATGACCCAAATTGGCATATTATTTCAGCAAAAATCCTTTATTTGTTAAAGGACTGTCAAATATTCAAAATCAGTGTGGGTTCCTGGTGGGAATGAGACAACTGATGGCGATTTTCTGCAGGATCAGGCACAAGCAGGTTAAAATTTTGTAGGAGCAGGACTAAAAAAATCAGTCCTCTAAATTGCTACCTCAACATGTCACTCTAGAAATTAAGCTCAACCTAATGCCATAATGTTTCTGCCCATTAAACACAGAAGCTGACCGTTTTCTATCCATGATACGTGGGGGAGGTGAAAAATTATATTAATAGTTAATATTATTTTGCTCCGCCCACTGGCGCACAATGACAATCAAAAAAAGAGGTTTTAGAGGTGAGGTAAAAGTCACTACATTTTTGAGGGAAGATCATGGGAAAACAAAAATTAAGTCTTAAATGATGTGATGAATTGTGATTAATATGAGTAGGAAGGTGAACTAATGAGGTCATGTTGACTTGTCTACAAAGTTTAGTTTTATTAAAGTAACTGTCAACTGTGTTATGTCTATGGATGAGAGTTTTAGTGTAGCCCTGCAATCAGGGAGACTCATTAGACACTTGACATTACTATCAACTCTCCATTTTATACATTTATTTCCCTTTTTTAACACGTGAGTCTATAAAGCTCTATTTTAGCAGTGAGTAAAGAAATCTGGCTGAGGTTTTGAGCTGCTGTGTCTGACAGTAAGCCTGGTTTTAGTCTCAGTCTAGTACACATCCTCTAAAGCAGGAACTATAGCTGCGTGGCTGTGAGAAAGACCTATTTAACCAGTCCACTGAACACTTGGGGTTAAAGCTCTTCTGGCAACAGTATATGAACACTGGTCGAGTGTACAGCTTATAACTCCATATATTTGACTGTTTTATAGCAGTTCAGCCTTAGCATACTGGAACTGCAGCAGAACTGTGCTGCACTTGTAAAGCACAACATTACAGTGTAAAGTGGCCATTCTTGTCACGCATGAACACACCACACCACAGCACACAGTGTGAACAATGTGAAATTCTTCTCTGCATTTAATGCAGTGCCTGGGAAGCTTGCTCAAGGCTACCTCAGTGGTGCCACTGGCAGTCCTGGGATTCGAACCCACAATCTTTTGATCGCAACTCCCTAATCACCAGGCCTCCAGCTGCCCCAGGAATGGATCTAGGTTATTAATGGGGTCGTTGCCCCTTTGCTGCAGTAACAGCTTCCACTCCACTTCAGGGAAGGCTAGCCACGAGAGTATTAGTGAGATCACATACTGATGGATAATTAGTTTTGGACCACAAACACAGCTATAACTCATCCTGAAGGAGCGTCATCACTCTTGAGAACTCACAGCCCAATGCCAGGGAACTTTTTACCCCTCTGTCTCACAGGCATGGTGACCTTAGGTTCATATGTGACTCCAGATCTATTGGTCAGTGCTTTTCTGTGAAGATCATACCAGCTGTGGGGGAAAACTCGTGCCGGCAGTGGGAGCACCTTAAAGTAGCTGTCCAGCTAAAGTATGGACAGATTTTTTGCTGCTTCTGTCGTGTTTACCTGTGTGACCTGTTTCTAGATTGTAACAGGCGACAGTATCAGAAATGTTTTAGGTATAAGGATGACTGTAAATTTGGTTTTCACCTATATTAAGTCACTAGCTAGTCTTTCTTACTAAGCATGTTACAAAGAGCCATGTAGCTGCTTGAATGATGATTCATCATTTTAACCAGGAAAAAAAAAAAATCCTGTTCCTTCATGCTTGTCCGGTTTAAGCCAGTCACTTTGAGGCTTTATCTTGAAACCGCTGATAAAGTGGCTATTTCTCACTCCAGCAGCCCTATTAACCCCCCAGTCATGTGTGTACAGGTGCTCCTAACGTAAGCACAGCCGCAGGTACAAATGTGAGACAAAGCCAGGTGTCTGCTGAGCAATAAAAACATCTTAACTTCTAAATGAGCTTCTGCATTCCAAATGTAATATTACACCCCCAAAACCTCACTCCGTACACCCACGGCTCATCTAATCTCACTGTAATGATTCAATCTGTTCTCTCAGCTGTTGTTAGTTTACTGAGGGAACATACCTGGACTAAAATAAGAGCGTCTAAAGTGTAGGATCAACTGGAAGTACCAATAAAGAAAGTGAAGCCTAAAGACATAATGCTACATTTAAGTGTTCCTAGTTAGGCCCAATCATTCCTCCTTTCCTCAAAGTCAAAACACACCTACAATGATCTTTCCACCCCTGTGTGGGACCATCACATTGCTCAACAAAGAGCTTTCATACTCATGTTTCTCTCTGGAGCTTTCAAGCTAACATTTCTCCTTCTAGCTGTCATTTTGGTTTTTCTTTTTGGAGTCTTCATGTTCCTCTTGTGGACTTAACTGGCTGTTAGCAAGTTATTGTGCCACTTATTGGACTGGGAACACAGTAGTTGAGGTTTCATGCATTAGTTCCTCCATTATTTTTGTACAGCTGTCTTGACACAAACTGCAATAATAGCCCCCCCGTTCTCCTTGAAGTCTGTGGTTTCTCCTCCACATTGTCACTTTTTATTAGCTCCCTCACCTTTTCCCTGGTCTTCTTCCACAGTTTGAATGTGATCTGAGCTACTTTTGACAAATGAGTCTGTCCATTTACTATAGAAGTGTTGTGGACTGAATTCATGTAGAGACGTTCTGTTCTGGGTAACTTTCCGCCCTTTTTGGAAGGTTGCTTTTGAATTCTGGGATACAAACGGTATTATGACTTACAGTTATCGCTTCTGAATGAGATTCCAAAAAGACGACTGCAAATGTCAGGAAAAAAATGATTTAGAGAGAGAACCTAAAATGTAAAGAATTC
Organism: Brycinus macrolepidotus; assembly: GCA_037974445.1. Taxonomy (NCBI): domain Eukaryota; kingdom Metazoa; phylum Chordata; class Actinopteri; order Characiformes; family Alestidae; genus Brycinus; species Brycinus macrolepidotus. The sequence continues at coordinate 20,922,499 of JBBPCZ010000156.1, read as the reverse complement.
TTAAAAAAAAAAAAAAAAAAAAGGGAGCTTTTTAATAATTGGAATCACCTCCTTTTGGAATTTTGGATTCTTGGAACTGATGCCATTTTCAGTGTATACTGAGATGAAAGTGGTTGAACGATGTGTGCTTTTACACCAAAACAATTTATTTGTTCGCTATTTGTATGCTGTATTATTCAGTTATGTATGTAGAATCTGACCAAGACAGACTGCTTGGCCCTGTGGCAGTAATTAATGTTCTTTCTGGTTTGCAGTGGTGGACCTGCTGCACTGGCGGGACGTGAGGCAGTCTGGCCTGCTCTTCGGCAGCGTGCTGCTGCTGCTGTTCTCGCTAACTCAGTTCAGCGTGGTCAGTGTGGTGGCCTACCTCGCTCTGGCCACACTCTCGGCCACCATCAGCTTCAGAGTGTATAAATCGGTGCTTCAGGCCGTGCAGAAGACTGACGAGGGACACCCCTTCAAGTGAGCATCACTGTGCGGATGTGTGTGTGTGTGGTAGACTGGAACCTTGTTAGAATTTTCTGAGAAAACGTGTGTAAAACAATTTTCGACAAGGCCACTTTATTTTAATGTAGCTAACAAGCAATGGAAGCTTAATGTTTAGCAATTACCAAGGTGTTAACTGCAGGCCGAAACCACACACCCGCCTCAAACTGTGTGGGGTTGTTCAGTGATCTGTAATAGACTTGCTTATGTGGTTTCTGGCACAGTTTGACACACTGTTGTGTATGTTAGCACAGCTACAAATAATAGTGGGCATTTTGAAGTCTGAATTACATCCATATTTTAGTCCATGTTTATAGCTAACAGTGTGTCATACACCACATACGCGAGTCTACTAGAGTTCACTGAACACCGACATACGCTTTGAGGTGAGTGTGTGTGATGATCTAAGCATGCAGTAAGCTTCCATTACTTCATTACCGTTAGTGGGCTGTGGGATTCAGTTTTGCTTTTAAAGCATAATTTTGCTGAGAAATCATAAATTCAGCTGAAAATGTATTGATGAGTAATGCTAATAAAGCCTGCCATGCCCTATTAACAGATGGACTCCATCCCTCACTCTGTCTCTCTCTCTGCCAGGGCATATCTGGAGATGGAGATCACTCTGTCTCCTGAGCAGATCAGTAAGTATGTGGATAAAGTGCAGCAGTATGTGAACTACACACTGAAGGAGCTGCGCAGGCTCTTCCTTGTTCAGGACCTAGTCGACTCTATAAAGGTGAGAAAAATTGCTTTGCGAACCCTTAAAATGTTTTGTTGTACTATTTAATTTATAATTTTAAATTCCATAATTAGTTACCTTATTACTTACACTAAAATTCCTTATAGCTGGTTTTGATCTAAAATGAGAGAAATGGCAAAAAAATATTTTTTCTTTCTGTAAAACAAGAGTGCACATAATACACAATAGCCATCAAATTAAGATCAAAAACATTATCATCCTCTAATTACACTAACTAATATGGTCTGCACTGAAGGTTGGAGGTTTAGAATCTGCACTGTCCATAAAATTTCTCCACTTCAGTCAAGCTCAGAGTGAAATAATTATATGAAGTTACACTATGACTCATCTCCAGAGATGCCTGCAACTTGGACAAAGCCCATTTAAAAGACGTTTTGTTTGTGTGTGTAGTTTGCAGTGCTGATGTGGTTGCTGACTTATGTAGGCGCTCTCTTTAATGGCCTGACTCTGCTCATCCTGGGTAAGAAAATAACAACAATAAGGGCATCTGAACATTTTTAGTTAAGCAGAACACTGTCACCTGTTATTTTAATACAGTTAGTTATTCTACCCTTATATACAGTAGCAGTCAAAACTTTGGCTCCACCTCTTTGAATGGATATTTCTTATAAGTTTAAAGTTTGGGCGGCTGGTGGCCTGCTGGTTAGGGAGTTGCCCCTGCAATCAGAAGGTTGTGGGTTTGAATCCCAGGACTGCCACTGGCACCACTGAGGTACCCTTGAGCAAGGGACCGTCCCCACACTCTGCTCCCCGGGGCGCCATTGTCGGCTGCCCACTGCTTAACGCAGGCGAATGGGTTAAACGCAGAGAACTCAAGTAATTTCCTATGGGATCAATAAAATAAAGGAGAATTCCTGTCTGAAGCACAGATATAGGCATTTACTATCCAAACCCACCAGTGAACCCACATGTGTCTTCTGATTTAGTTTTAGGCCAAAACCTTCTTAAAACTCAAAGTCTTAGGCTTCATTCATATTTCATGTAGTAAACTTTCTGTGAGGGAACCTTTAAAGGCAGACGTCTGGTTCCATTCACCACCACTGCGAACACTCTGAAATGACTCAGTAAGTTTCTCTAGAACAGAAGATTTCACACCAAACCCACTCGTAACGACTGTCTTAACCAGTATATTTTGGAAAATGTCTTCACATGTGGAACATAAATAAAAGAAAACCCTTTGATGAGTAGGAGTGTCCAAACGTTTGACTGCTACTGTAGAAAACGAAGTATTCCTCAGTTGACTGAGCTCATATAGTAATATTCAGCCACACAGTCAGCATTACATTACAGCCCCGTCACTGATTACCCAACCAACACACACACACACACACACACACACACACACACACACACACACACACGCACACACACACAGAGCGCCACAATGTTTTCGAGCAGGCCACCATGACCTGGAACACTTATTGATTAAATCTAAAATGTTTCTGACTCATTTTTGATAAATCCCTCCTTCTGTTTTCTCCAGCGGTGGTGTCCATGTTCTCCATGCCTGTGGTCTATGAGAAATATCAGGTATGAGCTCAATGCATTCGCTGCGAATACACACTGGAATATCTTGGTACTCGTGCACTTATGATAATGTCCATTTTAATTCTGGCCTATATTATTCCCATTTTTTTTCTAATGTGGTTATCTTCTGACTGAATTGAAGTGCAAGGCCAGCCTACAGCAGTTTAGCGTGCTTTTGAACGAGGCTCCACACAGGACAGACAATCAAAAAAAGCTCATTTACATATTTTGGTATTAACTGGTGGCTAGAAAACGGTCATGTAAAAATGAATTATGACTGGATTTGGGTTCATAAAACTGCACGAATATTATAAGTGAAGTTATTATAAGTAACTTCGGGGGGAAATTAAAATAGAATAGAATGTGGGCAATATGTAAATGTAGGCTTAAAGAAATCACACTCTTTCTCCTTTCATTCATATCCATCGTAATAACCTCTCTCTCTTTCTCTCTCAAGACTCAGATAGACCAGTACCTGGGGCTGGTGAGAACCCAAGTGAACTCAATAATGGGAAAGTAAGTCCTGCACAAGAAAGTAAATAAGAAATCTGAACTGTTCATGACTGAAATGAGAAAAATATGCATAATGCTCCACTTCCCCAAATGTAGTCCATCAGCTAAAACATGTTTGCAGTCCAGATTCTGCATCTTTAGTATAGAACTGGACATACAATGCTAATGTTGCTAACACTAGAAATTAAATACATCCCAAAACTTCTCTCAGACTGCATCTAGCTCTTCATTGAGGTACAGCGGACTCCTAGATGTGGCTTAGGACACAGGCAAAAAAAAACGAACAAAACGTCACCAAATACACCTCCGTATGACGGTCGTCGTCATCTGATTCTAGATCAGCTCTCCTGCTCCTGAGGTGGTTTGTGAAAACAGACCCTGTTGTGTATAAAGACTGCCCACAGCACTCAGCTACACAATGAAATTTTGTACATTTTTATAGCTCAGTAAGTCATATTATGTCCTAAACCACATCCACAAGTCTGCTCCACCTTAATACAGAGCTGGATGCGATTTGAAAGAAGTTTTAGGGATATATTTGTAAAAAAAAATATATATATATATATATTTGGCTGACTACTTCCAGTGTTTGCACCTTAAAAAAGCAACATTTGGACACCAAAAACATCTATTCTGATTGGGGCCAGTGGAATAGCGAAATGAATTAGATTTTTTGCTCACCTATTCTGTTATCTACTGTACTAAAACTAAGCAAGAGACTGATTTATGTCCACAAAGTCAAAAAATTCTCAAAAAATGTTTATCCCATCAAAAATGTTTATGATCTGAAACAATGTTTTGGAATTTTGCAGATACCAAATTTTAACCATGTTATCGGCCATATGATTTATCAGTCAGCCCCATGGTTGGGGTCCTGCAATTCAAAGAAGTGTACAAACGTGTTATCCTCATGCTAAAGAAACGTGTGTGTGTGACGTGTGTAAAACAGAGCTCATGTTGTATTTGCAGGATAAGGGAGAAGGTTCCAGGGGCCAAAAGGAAGGATGAATAAGCTCCTCCTATCCGAAGCCAGTGAAAATGAGACACTTCAAGCCAGTAACTACAACTAATCCCAGCACTGAAGGAGCCCATGCGTACATAGAGGCCCTAAATGTCCCCTGCGTAAATAAATAACACTCACGTCAAGCTAAAATAGTGGCACAACTTTCCAAAAAACAACAAAAAAAAAGAAACACTGTTACCCCCAGCACTAGTAGCTACAACAGCCAACACGCTAAATGACTAGAGCCTGTCACGATTATTGGGGGGAATTTTTAAAGCTATAGATAGAACTGAAGGTCATGAACTGCTTTTCTCTTTCATCGCTTCTGATTAAAATGCATGACGTCCAGTCTTGAGTAAGTAAATATTTGCTATCTTTCCACTGCTCTTTTCTTTCTGCTCTTCCTTTCACAGCGCTTCTCTCCGACTGTAAAAACGTGGCGCGCACAAAGTGAAGCATCATGCCTGTTTAGTCATTTTAACTAACTGCTTCGACTCACCCGTCACTGTTCGAGTGGTTTACTCGTGGTGTGTATATACATACATGCATATACATATTAATATATCAAGTCAAATTGTGGATTGTTTTTTTTTCTCTCTATCTGTTTATCCTCTGTGTTTTTAAAGCACAAGAATAATTTGAAGGCGTGTTCACTAAATGTCGTAACTTGTAATTTTTGCTTTTGGGAAGTCTTCACAGGCCGAAGCGTTTTAGGTTTAGCTCCGAAACGGAGGACGATCCAGCAGACTAAAACCTGTCCAACTTTGTACTATGTTCCGTGTAGTTCTTTCAAAGTCATTGGGACTCTTTAACTATTTGCACTTATGTATTTAATTGATGAATGAGAAAAATAAATGTTACGTAATGTAAAAAAAAAAAAAAAAAGTGTTGTGGCATTTTTATTACAAATAGAAATCTGAGTTCAATTTTACATGCCATTAAATAATAAAGGTTTACCCTAAAAACAGAGCAATAACAGGTTTGGAGTTAGTTTGCAAAGTACTGAAATTTTTACAGTGGTGGTGAATGGAACCAGACGTCTCCCTCTGAAACCTCCCTCACAGAAAATTATTTAATGAAATGGTTATGATTACAGCCTGACGTGAAGTGGCTGTGTATGTGTGTGTGTTGGTGTATTGGTTAATCAGTGACTTGGCTGTAGTGTAAAGCTGACTCTGTGGCTGATTTGGCCTAAATCTAAATCCATTCATGGTAGAGGGAAACATGCAAGGTGCTGTGAGGCAAAATAGTCCCCGAAGAAAACTTTAGTTCAGATTTGCCTCTGTTTTACCATCATCAACATTCCATATACACACTCAGACACGTGGAGACTCACTGGTGGGTTTGCATAGCAAATAAAACGGCTATGTGTTGCAGACGAGACCCTTGGTTACATTCACCTGTCAAAAGACAACAGAGACAACATGTTTCTCTACAATGAACCATTTCACACAAAACCCACTTTGAACAACAGTTTACAGCTCAACTACTGAATTAAAGGGAATTCCTGCTATTGGGTTAGTGGACTGACTACGGTCAGTGGGTTTTCAAGAAATAGTTCAGCTAAAAACAACTAAATATAACACTGTTATTGATAAACTCCAACATAACACTACTTAAGAAATGGAGCAAACCAAGCTACCAGCTACACTGAATAATGTAAATGTGAATACCAATCAGGTGTTTCCGTTATTGCAGCTATAGATGGGAAACTGGACTGAAGAAAGTAAAACAGACCTTAGTCTTATCAAAGAAAAAAAAATTAACAGTGATACTAAATGGCAAACAGAAAGAAGATGCTACAGTTAATCAGAGGGCATTTCCTGAGCTATTATTTTATCCAGTGTGTTCTTTATGGTTGTATAATTCAGCACTGAGTGGCCACAGGAGGTGAAGACACTAATATCACTGCTGCTAGTTAATAACCACAGACTTTTGACTCAAATGAAGCGCATCATCACATTTATTAAACAACAGAAACGCTGCCATCTAGTGACTGGGGCAGAAAATTACAGTGGAACAAATGAAAGCATCATATAAATGAACTGATCAGTTCTAAATTGGCCAAAACTTAAAACCTCCAGTCAGAACCTTTGGGCTGCATCTTACACTACCCTTAATTACACTATTACACCATAACCAAGACATAAACAGCGTGAGCAGCCATAGCAACACAGGCTCTTACATATTCAGTAGAGTTACAGGATGTAGCTGGAACAGAACCCGTTTAGTTCTGTCGTTTTCCTTCTTAACAACCTTCATTTGCTGGGATGGGTCAACCTAAGTTAACAGGATCATAGATAGATCAGTAAACTTTTAGCTTTAAAAACAAACTACTTTATCTATCATATATATATATACACACACACACACACACACACACACACACACACACACACACACACACACACACACACACACACA
>JBBPCZ010000156.1:20892267-20907619 GCA_037974445.1 Brycinus macrolepidotus | reverse complement strand
CACACACACACACACACACACACACACACACACACACACACACACACACACACACACACACACACACACAGGTATATTCCACTCAGGGGTCATACCCTAGCCTCCTCTTGGTTTTCCCCTGAGTTTGAGTTCTCACCCGTTTTCACACACACTCATGGTGCAGGTCAAAGTATTTTAAACAGGATTTCTCACTTAGCAGGATTATTTAAACCCAGAATGAGGCTTAAAATGAATATTTGTGCCTCTTTCCCACCAAATCTCAATCTGCAGCAACTGCAGCTTAATGTCGGTTACCATGGTCAACAATAATTTGAATAATGAAATCCTGCATTGATTGTAACCCAATATACATACACATGAACGCGCACCCACACAGGGGTTTCAGTAATGGATTAGTCCTCTAGCTTGCCCCAACCTTAACGATTAAGGTACTATGGGCAAAAAAAAAAAAAAGTTAAATTCATACTAGATCATATCATTCTGCAAAGTTTTCCCAAACTCCTAACACTCATACTGCTCACAAGGTGCAAAGTCTTCCAGATCACAGAAAAACTTTTATCTGTTTTTAATCATTACACCAACAAGGACCCATTTTTAAAACTACTGTTATTCCAACCAGACATGTGGTCTCTGTCCCCATCATGTGCGATTAAGCTAATTAAGGACTTCTGAAGGCTATAATCTTATGAATGATTGGCTGGATCACATGTTAGGTCATCCCTGCCAAAGAGTTTTAACCACAAAACTTATGAAGGCATTGGTGATCCCGAAAAATTGAGCCAAAAACCAAGGCCCATAGCCATTCAGACAGAGGTAAGGGATGTTCCCTATTGGTCAAGACACACTTTAGGCTTACAGTATCCAGCTAACTTTGAGAAAACCCCTGGATTTGGAGGAATGTCCAGTAAAATGTCCCTTAGGTCTCCTCTTATTGGAGAGGACTGGCTTTTGACTTTGGGAGAACATCAATGGCTTTATGGAGGTCTGTGACTGCTGAGTCCAGGTTTGCAGTTTCAAGTAGTTTCAGGAGCATCAGAACATTTCAGGAGTTTTTAAGAACACTGATCTTGCGGAGCAGCTGCTGCTGTTTTGCTCTGAGTTTCTTCCTCTCCTGATTCTGTCGGCGCTCACGTGCCCTTAGCTGCATCAAATACTCCGTGGCCCGTGTCAGGATGGCCACCTTTGAGGTTTTGGTGGAATCAGAAAGTCCTGGGATTTCTCCACGGAGTGCCTGGAAACGGGAGCGAAGGTCGTCCCTTCTTTTCCTCTCCAGAAAGTTTCGTCGCAGCTCTGTGGAGTCTTCAGAGTCTGAGCTGGCTGGAGAGGAGAGAGGGGATGAAGATGAAGATGATGAAGCATCCAGTCTGGCTCTTTTCCCCAGATGTTCTAGATCCTCTTCCTCATGGTCAGAATCGGGCGAAGGGGCAGCGTAGTTGTGCTGCTGGCGGTGGAGTGAGATGTGGAAGTGTTTGGGGCAGGGGCCATGGGGGTCAGCGCTGACTGCGATAGTGACCGGTGTCCTGCGGCCTGGGGGGCGGCCGCGTTTTGGCCGATTGTCCACTGTAACCACGTCTATTTCGTCTTCATCTGGGGGTAAAACAGGCAAGGTGCACGGTTAGACATCTACAGCAGCTGGTGCCACCAACACAATCTGACTGGTTCTACTCACATATCTGCTAACAGTGCTTTTTAGCAACTACTATTACTGTAATCAGTTAGTCTGTTTTAAACCATCTGTCTTCTTCAGATCCTCTATTCGCCACCATCATGAAAGTGTGAGCATTACAGAGCACTTTTTAAAAGAAACAGTAGAAGCCATATCACTCTACACTTCTGTAGTGTATTACACTGTCAGAACACTGTAAAGCACTTGACAAATGAAACAGAAGCTATTCTGCCTCTTATGAACATTACAGGCCCTCATAATCCATGTTGTCGATGAATCACTGCAGCCCTGTTCATATGATATATGCTTTCAAGGACAATCATCTTCAAGATCAAACTCTCACCAGATGAGTCCGAGTGCGAGTCTGAGCCAGACGAACCTGAGGCTGTTTTCTTCCCATGGTGCCCTGGGAGACTGAGCACCGCAGCTGGACTCACACATTGCGTGGCCGGGCTGCTGTATGTGTGTGTTGTAGCTGGTGTGACACGCTGTGCCCGCACTGTTGGAGCGACCTTGGCATCGCGGGTGACCTTCTCCAGCTGCTGACCAGCAGCCAGGCCGCTCCACATGCAGTCCTTCAACACGATGGAGCTCAGGTTGGCCAAAACATCCAGGGGTTCCAGCTCAAGTTCATAGGGAGAGCCATAATCCTCCTCAATTGTGGGCTTCGGTGTCATCCAGCCAGGGCACTCTGACCCGGACCTTGAGGGTGACACGGGCGGAGTAGGAAGAAGCTCAAACTTCTTCCAGATATCCTCGCTGGGTGCCGTGGACTTGTAGAAGTCCTCGCCCGTATCCAGCCCATCGTAGTAGAAGTAGTGCTGTTGGGCCTCAAGCTCCATGGGCCAGAACCCGTTGGGTGCCACGTTACAGCTAAGTCCGGGCATCGCAGGGGCAACCTTCAGTTCACGGGCTGCAAGAAGGAAGCATGAGTTGAATGGAGGTACAAACTTAGTGCAATTTAATGCAGACGAGCAATCTTGAGCTTGCAACTCCTATCATTGGCAAAAAACGCAAAAAGTCCCCAAAGCTGCTACTCTAGCAAGTACCAAATTGCCAAAAATCCCAAATGGCTTTAATGAAAGCTCAAAACCCAAAATATCCAGAAGAGAGCAAAATAACAGGCCAACGCAGTTAAAGCCCCTACATGGCCATACTGCAAAAAAGGGGGAGGGGGAACCCCCCCAACATAGCAAAAAAAAAACTTTTCCCCTGTAAAAAGGCCTGAGAACTAACAATACTGAAACAACTACAGGATCAAAAACCCCACAAAAGCAAAGCAGAGCCCAAGACAAAACCATGAAAAGGTCAAACACTTCAGTTAGGGCCAGAGGCTCTCATTAACCCCTCGTGATATTACATGAAGCTCGTGCAGTTTTGTCCCAGTATGCATAGCATGCAACCAATCTACACACACACACACACTACTGCAATCATCTTAACTGAAATACTGTCCATCAGAAAGAAAAGGTTCAGTTGCACGAGGAGCAGGTCCAGATTCCTCGTGTCCTCGTGCAATCACTTAAACTGCAACCCCACACCCTCCCCCTCCCCCTCATCCTCCAGAAAGGGCAGATTTTCCGCATTGTGAAGATTTTCAGCTCCAAAGTCAGTTCCAGTCTAACCAGGAAACACCGCAGTGCCCTCGTGCTCTGATCGGAGCCGCGCGCAACCAGAAATCAGCCCGAAATCTGCGCGTGAAATCTACTCACCGGCTCATGTGGGCGCTGGGCTGGAGCTCGTGCAGCAGCCGGACACGCGGCGTGGACAAAAAAAAAAAGAAAAGGACAAAAGAAAGCGACCGGCTCGAGGAGAGCAAGTCAGTCCAAAAAGAGGAAAAAAGAACAGCCACCCCAAAAAGCTCGCGAGACAATAAACCTCTCGGGTCTCACGCGCTTCGTCGAAAGTCGTACTAATAAGTTAAAGGAGAAACAACGTAACACTGTAACACTGAGGGTGTCTGGTTTCAGCCGCAGCCGCACCCCTAAGACACTTTTCGCGCCAACAGCTGCGCCTTTGTGTAGCTGGAGCCGCACAAGACACGCCCACATGCGCAACGACCATGCCCGTTTGTGCGGCTAGCCCCGCCCATACAGACAGTTGGCCCCGCCCAACGCCGCTCCTCTCCATTCATTCAGTTCCAAATAAGCTTCATTGGCTCTATTGGCTTCACTGCGTCCAGATTATCAAACAGTTATAGTGTAAATAAAGCATTGATTGATTTACATTGGTGGTGAATGGAACCAGACGTCTGCCTCTTAAAGCAATCTTTCGAACCATTTCACACCAAACCCATCAGTGAACGTACATGAAAATTTGCACATTATTAAACAGTTTTAGTGTAAATAAAGTCGCACAGAGTGCTTTAAATGATACACAGTGGTGGTGAATGGAACCAGACGTCTGCCTCTAGAAGCTTCTTCACAGAAAGTCATTTTTTTTAGCCTAAAACTAAATCCGTTGCTGGTGGATGCGTACATGCAGGACTTTGTTAGCCAAATAAATCAGATTTCTTTCACTAAGAAAGAGATGGTTATATTTGTGTTGTAGACATTGAGACCCCTCGTTCCATTCACCACCAGGTTTTCTGCACTAAACCATTTCACACCAAACCCACCAGCGAACCTACATGAAAATATGTACATTATTAAACAGTTACAGTGTAAATAAAGTCCCACAGAGTGCTTTGATTGGTTCACAGTGGTGGGTTTAACATGGATCTAAAAGAATCAGTCTCAGGTAACACACACAAAATCACAAAATGGAATGTGAGCAGAGTGAATTATAAAATATATGTGACAGAAAGAATCAAAGAATCAGTCTCAGAATCACAGACTGAATCCCATAACAGAGGAAGTTTAACATGAATCTAACAATGAATCCTATAATCAGTCCCAAGTCACGCCCATGTGCGCAAAGACCATTTAGACCCGCCCATATAGATAGTTGCCCCCGCCCAGCGCAGCTCCTCTCCATTCATTCAGTTCCAAATAAGCTTCACTGGCTCGTACATTGACTCCACTGCGTCCAGATTTAAACAGTTAAGGAGTAAATAAAGTCCTACAGAGTGCTTTGATTGATTTACAGTGGTGGTCAACGGAACCAGACGTCTGGCTCTAACAGTTCCCTCACTAAAAGTCATTTTTTAGCCTAAAGCTAAATCCCTCATGGTGTCCATGCATGGCTTTATTGCCACTATTCCATATTCCATATAAACACTCAGAAGACACATGCATGTTCGCTGGTGGATTTGAATACTAAATAAAATCTGTGTTCCATTCACCACCACTGTATAGAAATCCAATTCAGCACATTTCTCTACAAGAAACCACTTCACATCAAACCTAGCCCTGAACCTACATCAAAAATATTCACAGTATTAAACAGGTAAGATGTAAATAAAGTCCTACAGATTGGTTTGACTGAGCCAAATTGGTGGGGAACGGAAGCAGATGTCTGGCTCTAAAAGCTCTTCCACTTAAAGTCATTTTTAGTCAAGAACTAAATCCATTAATGTACATGCAGGGCATTTTTAGCCAAACAAAACTTATTTAGTTGAGATTTGCCACTATTCCATATAAACAGTCAGACGACGCGTGTAGGTTCACTAGTGGGTTTGGATAGTAAATAAAAAGGTTATATATTTGTGTAGATATTGAGACCCCTGGTTCCATTCACGATCACTGTAAAGAAATCCAGGTTCATAAGATTTTCTACAATTAACCATTTCATACCAAACCCACCAGTGAATCTACAGAAAAAAATTGGGCATTATTAAACAGTTAAATAAAGTCCCGCAGAGTTTTTTGATTTTTTGACGAATTTGAGTCACATTGGTGGTGAATGGAACCAGATGTCTGCCTCTAAAAGCTCTCCCACTGAAAGTCATTTTTTTTGCCTAAAATTAAATCCACTCATGGTAGATTGGTATACGCAGGGCTTTATTACGCACACAAAACTTATTTAGTTCAGATTTGCCACTATTCCATATAAACACTCAGAAGACACATGCATGTTTACTGGTGGGTTTGGATTGTAAATAATATGGCTATTTGTTGTAGACATCCAGAATCGGTTCCATTCATCATCACTGTAAAGAAATTGGTAACTTTCTCCACAATGGACCATTTCACACCAAACCCACTCTGAATGATTCCATTTACATCTCAACTGCTAAACTGCTGGGGAATTTTGAAAATCTGTGAAATACCTCTTTAAGTATGTCAAAATTGAAAAGGGATCTAAAAGGAGAATAATAGGGTGAAAAAAACTCCATATTTGAATTTTCCATTCCATCTTAAATGGTGCAGCAGTTATATGCACCAGAATGTCATTGCTGCACCCTTTAAGATGGAATGGAAAATAAAAATCAGAAACCAGTGTTAGCCTCATGGTTCCTCTGCTCATCAGTGCTGCATGGTTTTTACAGGGAAATTCAGCAGTTTTTATCAGTCTCAGACTTCGTTACTTAGTGCTGATATCTGTTGCTTTTACTTTTTCTGAAGTCACTATTCCAAGGCAGCAGCATCATTTTTTTAGGATTTTACTCTAATCTACCCATCTCTAGACTTAAGTGCAGTTTCTGTGTGGTTATGGTTTCCTACTAACTTTCTGTGAAAACTATGTAAAAAAGTTACAGTTAGTAAATATATGCATGTGATCTGTCACATGGTGTCAATCTGTGTGTAGGAGCAGGGCCCAATTACGTATTCTGTTGATTATAAACAAACAACAGAAGTATCAGGACACAAATACACAAGTCTTCACCCTTCGTCTGCAATTTAAAGGGCATTTTCAACACAGTCGTTAAAAGGCATAATCTTGAGAGTGGTTTCCATTCAATGTGTGAAATGAGAGTAGATGAGTGCCCCCCATTCCCACCTCCCACTGTTTAAAGCTGCAGTGTGAAGGAGGCTGAAGTTGCAGGGCAAACGCCCCCGCTGACCTCAGCAGCAGCAGCGCTAATGACCAGCACAGGTACACCAACGGCCAGCAGTCAGGTGAGGAATGCAGGCCTTTTAGAGGCCCAGACACCAGGCGAGGAGAATGAATTTGTCACAAAAAAGAATTTAACAGAATTAATTTCACATGGATCTAACGAACTGAATGCCAGAAAGATTCCAAGAATCAAACTAACAGAATGAATTTTACATGGATATAACAAAGTCAGTGTCAGAATCACAGAATGAATCTGTCAGAAATGAATCGTGAAATAAATCAGAATGAACAACAAAATGAATTTAACAGAATTAGTTTAACATGGATCTTACAGAACTGTAGATTGACTCACAGAAACAAACTTTCTGACTGGATTCCAGAATCAGTCCCAGAATCACAAAATGAGTGTGAGTTGAGTGAGTTGCAAAATAAATGTGACAGAATGAATCATAAAATTAGTGTAACAGAAGGAATCACGGAATCAGTCTCAGAATCGCAGACTGTATCCCATAAGAGAAGGAGTTTAATATGAATCTAACAGAATGAATCCTTTAATCAGTCCCAGAATCACAAAATGAATCAAACAGAATGAGTTTAACATGGACCTAACAGAATGAATCCCAGAATGACTCACAGAATGAATCTTACTGAATGAATCCCAGAATCAATCCTAGAACCATTAAAACTTATGTAACAAAGTGAATCAGAAATTGAATCTAACATAAGAAATCCAAGAATCACAATGAATTATAATATGAGTATAACAACAAATAAAAACAGGATAAACCACAGTCAGACAAACACCTCACAGTCCAGTTAGGAGTTTGGTAGAGTTGGCGTTTTTTGCCTGGATGTTTTTGGATGTGGATTAAGCCGAGTCCTAGACTAAACAACATTTTGAGATGAAATTTCCATGACTAGGCCTAGTCCTTGTCTGGGAAACTGGGCCATCATATATGCTGTATTTTCCTTCATTATAATGACACATATGATAAGGGTCATAAATAAATGAATAAGTTAAATGAATACAAATTCCTCGCCCAACTGTCTGTATTGTTTTGCAGGTCTGTGTAAAGCTCACTAGCCCTCGTGTCCCATAAACAAAAGTAAGAACAACAGAACTGTACAAATCACACACACTGATTAAGAAATTATTTTAAAAAATTCACACAACTATGACAGATGACAATGTGGTGCGCTGAATATGTTTGATACAACTCATTGTACATTATATGTTTTTATTGGTTTTGTGTAGAATTGAATATTATGTTACTGTGTTTCTATGGCATGTTGCGGATGAGATAATAGGAGAATAACACTAAGAGATCATTAGTGGTCAATAAAAGTCATTAGAGTGTGTACTGACCTTGTTAAATAAACAAACAAAGCAAAGTACTGAGGTAAAGCATTTCCACAGTGACATGTTTGCTCACATGCCTCCTAGTGGATAACTGATGATGTAGGAGGTTATGTCTCTCCTTCACCTCCCATCTCTCCATCAGCCCATAACCGACTGTTCCTCATCCAGCAGCCTCTGCACGGAGACAGACAAAAGAAGGATTTTAAAACACTTCCCAGACCCCTCCCCCAGCCTTAGAAATCAGAGAACACACAGACACACAGACACACACAATCACACACAAACACACACACTTACACCCCCCCCCCACACACACACACATACACTGGCAGTTACAACAAGCAGTTAAAGTACGTTATAAAGATGTGCTCTTATATTTTATTTTTATTTTTACTTGTATCAATATATTAACAATTTGTTGTGCCTTGACAACAAGCCATGTACATTGGATGTAGACAGAAAAAAGTTTAAAAACCCTTTAAATAATTCAAGTCACTAATTATTTTTTTATAATAATAAAACCCGTTTGTTAATATATTTATTTATATTATGCTATTTACTATTGGGGAATATATATATATATATATATATATATATAAAATTTACAACAAATTAAAATAAATTATATGTATGCCCAGACTATTGGATGTCAGACAATAGTACAATAGTCTGAACATACAGATATATATATACACACACACACACACACACACACACTCACACACACACACACAATAGCCTACTTTCTGAACATGTTGCTGCTGTAACATGTTGGAAACCCCTGGTCAGTTTGGGCAGCCACCAACCAAACCAAGAACAAACACTCTAAGCCAAGCCAAAGACGTGCCAATAGACGCTAAGACCCTCCCTCCCTTTCTTTCTCCTTCTCTCCTTCACCATTCCTTTACCACCCCCCACCCTCCAGCAGCAGTAAGGACTCGCCACTGTCTTTATGTTGTGGCTACAATGGGTAATGCTAACAAAGTGCTAACAAAAGCCTCAAAGAGGGGCAGCTAGCGCCAGCTGATGCTGTGGAAGAGCCCTATTGTTCTAAAAGCCCTTCGTCTAACATGCGCATGCACAACGAAAGAGAAGGGAGGGGCCCTCACACACACACACACACACACACACACACACTCATTCAGTCATTCACACACACACACACACACACACACACTCATTCACACACACACACTCATTCACACACACACACACAAACACACACAAACACACTCCACCACCACCACCACCTTGCAGACTGCACCATTAGCTTTCATTCACTAACCGGCGATGTAGACCCCTCACACAACAAAGGAATAAACACAATATTTCAGTGTAAAATTAAACTCTTTTTCCCCACATTTGTTGCACACTGCATGCTTACAAATGTGCTTGAATTACACAACATGGTGTCAAAGAGACCTAAAAAATCTCTAACAGACCTTTCTGATCCTGAATAACACCAAAAGGTACATCAGCATAGCAAAAAACAATAGGCATCTTCAAGCTTGAATTGATTCACGATTATTGATAACGTTGTCTCATACAAAGTTAGAAACCACATAAGTAAATCTATTAGAGATTACTGAACAACTTCACACAGTTTTAGGTGAGTTTCTGCAATTAACACCATGCTAATTGGCTTCCATTATATGTTAGCTACATAGTCTCATTGCATCAGTGCTGAAACTAAGGAAGCATGTAACATATAATATAATATAATATAATATAATATAATATAATATAATATAATATAATTCAAACAGTTTCATAATATTATAATAATATATATACATGTAGTCAAACCACACATATTTACATGCACATACACACACATTAGAAGCAAGTGGGTAAACTAGCATAACTGTGATTTTTAGCTAAGTTGTTGCTGAGAGATATTAGTGTCTCTTATGTTTTGTAGCGCGTAGACAAAACCCTTCAGCAGCATTTTTTTTATCCTACAAAAGCTTCTTGATACACTGAACTTTAATAAACTAGTGGAAAAAAATATGATCTGAGAGACAGATTTGATTTTTTTAAAGAGGTATTTTATGCAAATGTCATCCAAGCCATTGGCTTTCATTTATTGTGATTTATGAATCAGGATCTCTTGTACTTAAACAGGATATGTTTTCTCATTCATCACTTGAACAAATTGGGGTTACTGCAGAATCTTCCAATCACACTGGGCCTTTCTCATTACAGGGTGCATTACAGAGCAGATTTGAAATGAGTGAATCTGATTGGTGCTCTCCTCAATTAATAACGGATAAAAAGCTTGAGTGACAGCCGTAAGCCACGCCTCCTGGGGGGCTCAGTTTCTAATCTGTAACCACTAGATGGCGACAATGATCCATAATAAAATAATTAGAGCTCTGTCTGGAGATCAGTTAGGGAATATTGCCTTTAATTTAATGTAGTTGAACCTTCACAGTAAATAATGATCATGTCCTTATTACATTATTCTTATTTACGAAGGGTTTTATTTCAAAGAGCATTACTGTATAACACATAAAAAATTAAAATAGAAGATATATTTATTTATACCTATTCCACATGTCCTCACTCCCAACAACATATATCAGAGAAATTGATGAAAATGCATTCTGGAACCAAACTCTTCATATCCAGCACATCCATGTTATTCAGATTATTCAGATACAAGTTAGTAACATTTTTAATGCAACAAAAGCTTCTTAATAGACTGAAAGTTAATACTGAAAACTGGCTATTACACACTGAAGGAAGGTAAATAATATAATATAATATAATATAATATAATATAATATAATATAATATAATATAATATAATATAATTTATACACACATACTCATGAGAAAATAAAAATAAACATCAAAAGATGCATTCAGTACCAATAATAATAATAATAATAATAATAATAATAATAATAATCATCATCATCATCATCATCATCATCATTATCATCATCCTCATTTACATTTACATTTACGGCATTTAGCAGACGCTTTTATCCAAAGCGACCTCCATTCCCTAACTACAGGGGACAGTCTCCCTGGAGCAACTTGGGGTTAAGGGTCTTGCTCAGGAACCCAGTGGTGGTGCTGAAGTTAGGATTCCAACCCATGACCTCTTGGTCCAGAGGCAAATATCCTACTCACTAGGCCACCACCACTCATCTTTATCATCATCATCATCTTTATCATCATCATCACCATGATCACCATCACTATCAGGACTGATGGACAGTATTAACACACCTGCTCTACTTCATCACTAAGTTCATCCCAAAATATAATTTACGCAGGTTCCCCCTTTATCCCAAATGTAGTAGATCAGTTAAGACATGATTGTCTAAAGTTTACTTTGCTAGTTTTAACCCATAAGCTGTGAGGCTAATGTAGCTAACAAATAGTCTACACTGGTCACGGGTTGTTATTTCTGGAAATAAATAAAATGTAGCTAAAAACAGAAGCAGCCTGAATCTGGTCTCTCCTTTACATTATGGTCACATGTATAACTTATAGTCCCTAAGTCATAAACATGTCAAGCTTTAAATAATCGTATCAATATGCAGTTTGGGGAAAGTGTTTTAGGAAAGTTTTTTTCTGTTTATTCTAGTGAGTTTATGCTGATGAGGTGTCAGGAGCTTTGGCTTTACCGGCAGTGAGTGACAAAAGCAACACACACTTACTGAAAATATGAGGTTATACCGTTATGTTACTGGAACACTGTACTTTACATGTGGTGAAAAACGCACACGCACACATGTGCTAAGTACGCTGGAAGGTATTCAAATACTGATGCTTTTTTCAATTGCATTTAACAGGTTTCACAGAAATTTTCCATGCACTCAATAATTTGCAAGGACATACAGTGTTTAACTTATATTTGCATTTTGAGTATGAGAAACAGCACAGAAACTACTGAAACTTATTAGAGTTTTTCAGTTCCACCTTAAACGTACCATACTTACATAAGATGCCTAGGAGCCAGAATGTAAAAGAGTAGCTGCACCATTTGAAGTTTGAATAAGAAGTCATAGTTTGTTAAGCACTATTATTCTCTTTTTGGATCCTTTTGGTGTGCAATAAAATATTGTTCCGCAAAAATATTGTGAGCAATAATAAAGAAGTCCATGAGCTGAACCAAAACAGCAGAGTGAAAGTAAACCCAGAAAAGGGAATTAGGAGCTAAATATGAATGAGTGAAATGAGACTGAGAATACACTAGACTGCAGTAGTCACTGATATACTGGAGCAGAAGTGAAAGTGTTAGCATTTGATAATCACCACTCAAAGGGAAGCGTTTCACTGTATAAGTTTAGCTATAACACACTAGTGATTTGGCGCATTAAAAATAAAAAAAAAACGTTTGGTCACCGCCATTTACTGGCTCAAAAGTTTCTTTAGGTTGCCATGGCTCTCAATATACAACAATAAGCCACAACAGTAAAATAATATTGCCTAATATTGTGTTGCCAAAACAGGTCTTGTCCATTGAGGTTTGGACTCCACAAGACCTCTGAAGGTGTGCTGTGGTATCTGAACCAAGATGTTAACAGCAGATCCTTTAACAAGTCCTGTAAGAAATGTGATGGGACCTCCATAGATAAGATTAGTGTGTTCAGCACATCCCACAGATGCTCAATTAGATTGAAGTCCTGTAAGAAATGTGATGGGACCTCCATAGATAAGACTAGTGTGTTCAGCACATCCCACAGATGCTCAATTAGATTGAGGTCTGGGGAATGTGGAGGCCAAGTCAACACCTTGAACTGTCATGTTCCTCAAACTGTTCCTAAACATGTTTGCTGTGTGGCAGGGCACATTATCCAACTACTATCATTAGGGAATACTGGAATACATCCTCAAGAATTCCAGAACCCATGGTTTTCCAACAGAACATTGCCTAGGTCATCTCACTGATTTGCTTTCTGCCCATAGTTTATCCTTGTGTCATCTCTTCCCCAGGTCAGCAACACATGCACATCCGGCCGTCCACATGATGCGAAAATGCGATTCATCAGACCAGGCCACCTTCTTCCATTGCTCCATAGTCCAGTTCTGATGCTTACATTCCCGTTGAAGGTGCCTGAGGTGGTAGACAGGGTCAGCATGGGCACTCTGAACGGTCTGCTTCAGTCCCATACACAGCAATGTGCACTGTGTGTTCTGACACCTTCCTATATCATAGCCAGAATAAACGTTTTCAGGAGTTTGTGCTACTGTTGCTCTTCTATGGGATCAGACTAAATGGACTAGTCTTCACTCTCCACAGGCATCACTGGTAAACTGGTTGTCCTCCCTTGAACCACAGTTGGTCATGGCCACTGCATACCAGGAACATCCCACAAGACCTGCTGTTTCGGAGATGCTCTGACCCTCATCCAGCCAATTTTGGTCCTTGATAAAGTCACTCGGATCTTTATGTTTGTCCATTTTTTCTGCTACCAGCTTTTCAGCTTCAAGAACTGACCGTTCATTTGCTGCCTAACATATCCCACCCTTTCAGAGATGCCATTGTGACGAGATAATCAATGTTATTCACTTCACCTGTCAGTGGTTTTAATGTTGTGGCTGATCAGTGTACAGCCTTTACTACAGAACCCTTGAAGACCCCCACCCCCCATTAAGGTGGCCTGAACTCACTTTACATTCAGAAAGATGTTACATTTCTTATTTACACTTTACATAAGCACAATAAACTTTATACAGTTCAGCAGTTTAAACAGTACAGCGAAGACTGTTGTTACTGTATGCTGGCTTTGTTCTATTGTCTTTTGTTCTTTACTGTATGGATGTTTATACTGTTGTCTTATGCCACCTTTTCTTCTTTTCAGCTGCTCTGTGTAAAATAGGCAGTGGCCCCAGGGGAACTAGAATTGGTTCCTAACTCAAAGGGCAGCGAAGCTTTATTTTACTTATGAATACGTCATGTAAATAATATGCCTAACTCCAAAGAAAATGAGAAAATGTGACCAATTCTAAGAATATATAGCAACTCTATATGATGATGATGAGGATTATTATTATTAACATCCACACATGTAACTGTTTCTGTTAATCCACACAGTGTACCACATTTTTCGCTGCAAGTGCCTCAGCTCCATATTACACAGCATTGTATTTGAAACTTCTGCCCTTTATACCACGTACAGTATCGTAAAAACATTTTGCATAGGAGTTATGTTACAGTTTATATTACTACTTATTACTCAGATAGGATTTCTGGAGACCAAAAACTACATGTCTGTAATTTTTAGTTCATTTATATTCAATAAACTCTTGTTGGTATTTAAAGTGAACTAATATTGGAATACTGATTTTACTTTTACCTTTAGTGTGTGTCAGAAACAAGCTTCAAATGTCCATATTTAATTTAGACCAGCCAAAAAAATGTTAGTGTGCAGTGCTGTTAGCTTGGTGCTAACATACTACTTGAATCTCATAGATGAGCTAGCAGATATTAACATTACCACAGAGGTGTTTTTTTTTACTATGTTTGGATATTTATGGTGCAAAGTGAAGTCCTCGCTCTAATAGTCGAGGTTCACCACTGCTACTCAGACCACTGCTACTACTACTGCTAATCCCACTAATCCAACTATACTAATCATAGTAACAGTATTTTATAGCAGAGTACAACAATAGAATAGAAAGTTCAGCTTACAACACTCAATGTACTAAAAGAAAAGCATCAAAACACTTACATAGTAATATATCAAAAGCAAGAGATGCAGTAAACAAGAAGTAAATTAACAAACTTAAAAGAATAAAACTGCCACAAGTTTAAAAAAAAATCTAATTACATCACTAAAATATATTACTCTACGTTACATCACTAGACTCTACAAAACACAACAAGATTAAATGGCTCTGAAATGGTTAAGAGTGATAGATGTACAGTACTATTATGGAGAGTGTATGCTATCCATTCCTCTCTTTGTAAACAGGTGTACATGGGTGTGCGTGTGTGTGTGTGTGTGTGTAAGCAGGACAGGGTGGGTGTGTAGAAGGCAGCAGATGGCCACAGTATCAAATTTAAATCCACGTGTCATAATTGAAGAAAGTGTGTGTGTTTGTGTGTGTGTATATGTGTGTGTGTGTGTGTGTCTGTGTCTGTGTGTGTGTGAGTGCTGGACAGTGAACACACTGTACTGACCTATGGCTCGAGAAATGGCCACAGCTGTGGACTGGCATGTGTAAAAAATCTGACTCTCTAATTTGAGCCTGTCCCAAAACCCCCCTTGCCCCTCGACCCTAACCTTAAAGGGCGCTAGTTATAAAACAGTACTATTTGGTACAAACTCATTTTATGATTAGGCTGGGCAGGGGCGTAGCACCAAATTCTGGGCCCTATGCACAAGCAGTGGCCATGGGCCCCCGTAAGCTCGAGGTTCACAACT
>JBBPCZ010000156.1:20858770-20871513 GCA_037974445.1 Brycinus macrolepidotus | reverse complement strand
GCCTGATCTCATAAATGCTCTACAGAATGAATGGGCACAAATTCCCACAGAAACTCCAAAATCTTGTGGAAAGCCTTTAAAGAAGAGTGGAAGCTGTTATAGCTGCAAAGGGGGACCAGCTCCATATTAAAGTCTAGGTATTTGAATGCAAAGTCATTAAAGTCCCTGTTGGTGTAATAGTCAGGCGTCCCAATACTTTTGTCCATATAGTGGATGCATTAGTCAGTGAGTGTGTGATTGAATGAGTGACAGAGTGAAGGAGTGACTCCTGCAGTCTAAATTAGAAACAGGGTGGAGTGGTGCAGGGCTCAAACTAAAACATCAAAACACTGCCATCTGTTCAGACACACCCAGTGCCTCACCACACAGCTGCATGGGTCACACAAACACACACACACACACAGCATGTGTTCAGACTTGTGGGAAAATTTTACAAGCTTAAAGTTCCCTTACATGCCCTTTCTATGTCCAAATATTCACACTAAAATAAGGCTCTAACTAGAAACAGGCTAAAATATAATAGACTCTATTCAAGTCAATCAATTAATCAGTCCAATCAGTTAAGCAGTGCCAGTGTGGAAAACAAATTCATTAATATTTTCAAATGCATCACCTTTATTATTATCACCTTTATTTTCATGACCATCACTTTTATCATCACCATCACACTTTCCACCACCTTTATCTTCATCACCACATCATCTTTATCATATCACCATTATCTTCATCACCATCACTTTTATCATCACCATCACTTTTTTCATTACCTTTATCTTCATCACCACCATCACCTTTATCTTCATCACCACCATCATCATTATCATCATCACCTTTATCACTATCACCTTTATCTTCATCACCACCACCATCACCTTTATCTTCATCACCACCATCATCGATATCATCATCACCTTTATCTTCATCACCACCATCACCTTTACCTTTATCACCTCCATCATCATTATCATCATCACCTTTATCTTCATCATCACCATCACCTTTACCTTTATCACCTCCATCATCGTTATCATCATCACCTTTATCACTATCGCCTTTATCTTCATCACCACCATCACCTTTAACTTCATCATCACCATCACCTTTATTACCATCACCTTTAACACCATCACTTTTATCATCATCACCATCACCTTTATCACCACCACCATCACCTTCATCACCACCACCATCACCTTTATCGTCATCACCATCACCTTTGTCACCACTACCATCACATTATCATCACCATCACCTTTACCTTTATCACCACCATCAACATTATCATCATTACCTTTATCTTCATCACCATCACTTTTATCACTACCATCACTTTTGTCATCACCTCTATTGCTATCACCTTTATCTTCATCACGGCCATCACCTTTACCTTCATCACTACCATCACCGGTATTATCATCACTTTTATCACTATCACCTTTATCTTCATTACCACCATCACCATTATCTTCACCACCACCACCTTTATCACCATCATCACCTTTATCATCATCATCATCACCTTTACCTTCATCACCACCATCACCTTTATCACCATCACCATTATCATAACCATCACCGCCACCATCACCATCAGTACCATCATCATCAAACTTACCATCATCACCACCCTCACTCCCACCATAATCACATCACTACATCATTATCATCACATCACCATCATCAGAAACATCACCACCATCACCAACATAAACGTTCATAAGGATCTTCACCACTGATGATATTCATAATCAGTTATAATATTTAGCATCATCATCATCATCTGACCAAGGCATCAGTATGAAGAGAAGGAGGGGCGCGCGAGGACTCGCTGTTATCTCGCGCCGTCTCTCGCTGCTGTCTTTTTTTTAAAGAACACTGTGTGTGTGTGTGTGTGTGTGTGTGTGTAGGGGGGGTGTTTGGGGATGCTTGCATGCACGCCCGAGCTCTCCTCCTCCTCCTCCTTCTCCTATGAGCGCGCGCCTAGCCTAGCGCCACTTACACACACACACACGCACGCGCGCACGCAGGGTGTGAGGATTCCGCGCGCGCTGCAGGGATGCGTGCTGCGCCCCTCCGTTTCTAAAGACAGGGAGATGAGCGTGGATCGCGCGGGGCTCGTGAAGCAGCAGCAGGACGCGCTGCGCCGCGCGCTCGACTTCAAGACGCAGGGCACGCAGTGTTACAGGGACAAGAAGTACCGCGAGGCCATCGGCAAGTACCACCGCGCGCTGCTCGAGATGAAGGGCCTGTGTCGCGCGCTCGGGGACCCGGACGGGAGCGCGAGAAGCGCGTGCGCCGCGCCGCCGCCGCCGCCACCCCCGGGGAGATGCAGCCTGACCGAGGAACAGCAGGGCGCGGTGGAGAGCGCGGAGCTCGAGTGTTACAACAGCCTGGCAGGTACACACACACACACACACATACACACACACGCATACATATATACACACACATACATAAACACACATCGACACACACTCATACATACACACACACACACACAAATACATACATACATACATACATACACACACACACCACTATTTAGGAGTGGGTCATTGTTCGTTACTCATTTGTCTTTATTCACTCATGCATAAAGCAGGGCGGTACGATGTGGTCACGATAATCGCATCACGATGATGATACTGATAAATATCGCAGTTTTCTCTGGTTAAAGACTGAAGTTATTATTTCTTATTTATCATTCCTAAAGCTCCATTCACTCATGCATAAAACCAGCAATACAGACACAGTGTTTTAATAACGACAACAATATCGATATGTATCATTATAGGGATACCTCAAAGCTAGGGCTTTGAGATATGAAGGCAGATATCATATCACAATACTGATATTGCAGTTTCAGTAAGATTACAGCTTATTGCAGCTGGTGGCCTGGTGGTTCGGGAGTTGCCCCTGCAATCAGAAGGTCGTGGGTTCAAATCTCAGTACTGCTAGTGGCACCACTGAGGTACCCTTGAGTAAGGTACCGTCCCTACACACTGCTCCCCGGGTGCTGTGTTACTGGCTGCCCGCTGCTTCACTTGGTGAAGGGGTTAAATGGGTTAAATGCAAAGAATGTATTTCGCGCTGTTCACACTGTGTGGTGTGGTATGTTCACGTATGACAAATGGAACACTTTACACTTTGCTTACTTACACTTACAGACACATTACCCAACAGCCACATGGGTACACCTCCTAATTCATTATTCATTATTAAATATTCATTATTCATGAAGTGCTTAAAGGTTAAAGCTGGATGCAGTAATTGTTACGGATGCAGAATGATATCAGAACAATATCAGTATTGGCAGGTTACTGATTAAGAAGATGTTTAGGTTTAGCTGATATTTTATGGTACCAAATTTGGTGACAATATTTGGTGTTTTTGTGCTTTGGAAGAGCAGAATGTTTAGGTGACAAAGGGTCACAGTGCTGAAATACATTTTTTTAACAGAAAATAAATGCTATTTCCCTGTAATGCTAATTGAGGTAGATGTAATGCCAGTTTCTACATTTTATAAATGTTTATGTACCGAAAGGACCAGATATGTACACAAAAAAATTTGGAAATGAGCCCACAGTTTCCATAGCAGTGCATTCATAATAATCTGCATTATTAACCCAGTCGTGCATTATTTCATCCCAACACTCAGCTGGAACAGATGTGATTGGTCAGGATGCGCAAAGCACACAGAAAAACCTTTGAGTGATTAGTTAGAGGCTCATTTGCATGTTGAACAATACAGCATATCATCCAGCCTGTAGCGTAAACCACCCACTCCGCTTTCAGCTGGAGCTGAAATGGCAAGAGAGTAAATGCAGTCTGAGTCAGTCATGCAGGGTGACATCATCGCACGACCAAAGCAGATGTTGAGTCTTTGTGTGTGTGTGTGTGTGTGTGTGTGTGTATGTGTGATAAGTCACGGTACACTCCAGAGCCTGTTCGCCTCACGATAATTTTATATATGCAGAGGATGTAGCTGAATCATGGCTAACCATTATTATTTGTTGTACTCTGTGTGTGCGTGTGTGTGTGTGTGTGTGTGTGTGTGTGTGCTTGTGTGTAGCGTGTCTGTTACAGATGGAGCTGGTGAATTATGAGCGGGTGAAAGAGTACTGTCTGAAAGTTCTGAGGAAAGAAGGTGAAAACTTTAAAGCACTGTATCGCTCAGGTGTGGCATATTATCACCTGGGAGATTACCACAAGGCCCTGCACTACCTACAGGAGTCCCACAAACAACAGCCCTCAGGTACAAGCTTCTCACACACTAACACACGCTTGTGTGTACTACTGGGTGTTTCCTTGTCCTACTGTATGACCTTATTTAAATGTTGTTCTGCTCCCACTATATTGTTAGAATGGTGATGCTGTAGAATGTCTCTATGCTAATATATGCAATGGTACTTACTAAATGACACTGTGTTGCTGATATGCCACTGTGGAGTGTGGACTACTTTGTTGGAGTGCTACTGTTTTGTGATAAGCCACTATATTGCCATGCAGTGCCATTATTTTGATGTGCAACACGCTGCTATAAGCCATTATATTGCTATGCAGTGCTACTGCATTGCAATATGCTACTATTTTAATTTGCAGTGGTGCTATGCAGTGCCACTTTTCTTCTCATTCCATTTTATTGTTATGCAATGCCACTGTGTTGCTATATCCTGCTAAGATTGTGTGCAATGCCACTGGATTTCTAAGCAAGACTCTGTCTTACTATCTGCCACATTATAGGCAAAACCACTATAATGCTATAAACTACTATATTGCCATGCAGTGGCATTATTTTGACATGATATATGTTGCTATAAGGCATTATATTGCAATGTAGTGCCACAGTGTTTCTGTACGAGGCCACTAAGATGCTGTGCAGTGCGACTATGAGACAATATGCTACTATTTTAATTTGCAATGCCACTATGCTGCAAAGTAGTGCTACTGTGACGCAGTGCCACTGTGTTGCTGCATCCCACTAAGATTGTATACAATGCAACTGGTTTTCAAAGGAAGACTCTGTTACTGTCTGCCACTTTGGCACTAGGCAAGGCCACTATAATGCTGTAAACTACTATATTGCCATGCAGTGCCACTGTGTTGGTACAAGCAATTATATTGCTATTCAGTGCCACTGTACAACTATATGCCACTGCATTGTTATGCAATGCTGCTCTGTTGTTCATGCCACTTTGGTGCTGTTCAATGCCACGAAGATGCCCCAGTACTGGTGGTAAAAATGCATCATTTTACACCATTAAAATAAAATGAGCAGTTGCCTGCATATGGCTCAACTGTCTAAGCGTTGGCCCTTTCATCGAGAGATCAAGAATTTGATCCCCAGTGGTGCCGCAGCCATCTGTGGCCGGGAGACCAAGAGAGTACAACTGGCTTTGCTCTCTCTGGGTGGGTAGGATGGCCCTCCCTCTCCCCCATCACTCAGCGCGATGCTGGCCAGCACGGGCCTCTTTCATCATCATTCACCTCCAAGCATGTTGAGCTGTCCAGTGATGTTGCTTCAGCAGCAGTTTGAAAAGAAGCAGTGGAGCTTCACGTTCTAGCCTTCATGGTTTTGTGCAGCTGGCAAGTCCTGGCTAGTAGGTGGAACTGAACGTTACTAAAATTTGCAGAAAATCTGAAAAAATAGATAAATACATTTTGTACAGGGATAAGTCACTCTGCTGTTGTTTCCTGTGTTAAAGCCACTGTCTTAACTGTGTGTGTGTGTGTGTGTGTGTGTGTGTGTGTGTGTGTGTGTGTGTGTGTGTGTCACAAACACCAATGTGATCCGGTACATCCAGTTAACAGAGATGAAGATCCGCCGACTGGCGCAGCGAGAGAAGAAGGAGTCTTCATAGTCTTTTTTATCTTCTGCTCCACTGGCTGATGTTCCTGCTCATGTCTTCACACACTGGTCAGAGAGTGATCAGAGTTTGATCTGATTCACCTCAGTACTGTCTCTGCTGCAGCAGTGCTCACCGTCCTGGACATCTAGGGATGGGTGGATCAGTACTGAAGTACCAGCATGTCTGATCCCGACGTCTCCTCCCGAGAATTCCCGCATAAAAAGTATTTTCCATGTTCATTTTCTTTAAAATGTGAATTTCATGTGAAAAAATTGGGAATATACAAACAAGTTATTTGTTCCTGCACTGAAAAAAGTGATGCCTTTTAATTTTCTTGAGTCAAATGTTTACATATTTTCCACATGAATTATATATTTGCATGGACTCAATTTTGTCTTTCACACAATTTCATTTTGCTAATAACTGTGATTAAATGTATTTTATTCATCTGAAAATGATGCATACATTTGAATCAAGTACATTAAAAATGCATCCAGATCAGATCTCACAAATTGTCGCAAACATGTAAGTACTGGTGTTAGGATAGTAGCCTTGGTTTTACTTGGAATTTGACTGAAAATGATATCAGTGCCATCACCCATCCCCAGCAGCTTTTAATCCTGATCTAACACACCTGATCAGCCAATCAAAGACTGCAGCAACACTGAGCTAGATCAGGTGTGTTAGATTAGGGTCGGAGGTGAAACTCTGCAGCTCCATTAGTGTGACTGGTGATCACTGCGCTGCACACACGTGGGGATGAATCACTGATCATGCTACTGGCCACACACTCATAATCCACTGTCATTGACCCAGACTTTCTGCATGTGAAGAGTGTGTAAAGTCGGTTTGGGTCAAAGATCACCTTCCTGACACATGGGCCGACTGTAAAAAATTGCACAGTGTAGACACAGACTGCAGGCCATCACTTCATTTTGAGTGTGGAAACTAAAAACGGCTCAATTCCGACTGAAACTGTGACATAAAACATAATTAACTGGATCTATAATGTCAATTACGGTATATCAGCAGTGTTGGGTTACTGATTATTACTGATCACATGACTGTGAGTTGGTTTTCTGTACAGGATGATTAAGCCTAACCCAGGACTACAGTGTCCTTTCAACTGAGAATCTCCATTCAGAACACTAGGCTTAATCCCAACCTGAGGCCTGTTTTCACTCAGCCACTCATATTCAAATAAGATTTATCCATATTGCATTTGCATACACCCACATAAATGTGTGTCGGACAGAAATCTGATTTTCTGTTCACATTACCAGGCTGAAGTGTCACAAATCCAAATCTGGTCTTTTCAAAACAGATCTGAGCCACTTTCATATACCATTTCCAGAAATTGACAATTATGAATTAAGAACAATAATCCCTTCATTAGACTCTGGCATCATCATCCACACTGGAATGAGATGATGAAGAACAGCTAAGCGTAGTGAAGATTAACCAAAATGTCATTTTGTCCCCACCTAACGCGGCATACTAACAAAACTGTACCAATATCTGGAGGGGTTTTGGTTGTAGGGTGTGCCTTAGAGAGGTAATGATATAACATGCCTCAAACCACCTCCTGAAGTGATCAGATTTAAATCTGTAAATCTATAAATGTGTCTCGGGTGTGTTTACACCTTTATATGTGGATGAGTCCTAACCAGACATAATCCTGACACCCAAAACAGGTGTAGAGATCAAAAATGTTTTTGTTTCAACTACGTACAAGAAAGACATGATGCTGCTGTTTTCATCTCTGAGGTGATTGACACAATTAACACTAGCGTTTACACTAGAGATGTTTTGTGGTCATACACCTGACCACCTCTGAAGGTGGTTTGAGTGTTTGGACCTCTTCACACCTGCGATGAGCTCGGATATATTAATCCCAGACGTGAACAAGGCCTTGGCACTGAAATAATTGCATTGAAATCCAACCCATCGGGGGCACATAAAATGGTTCAGTGTAAACAGGCAGTGTAATCTAATCTGATTACTTTTCAATTTCTGATATTGTTAATTTGGTACCATAATTAGCCCTTTTCTCCCAAAACCCACGAGTGTCAGTTTGTTTTGAAAATTGCAGGGGATAATGATGGGTTTGATGTGTTCAGACATTTTTAGAATGCCATATACTGCTGATCATTGTAAGAATTTATGAGCTAGAGATGCAAATGTTTTGTTTTTGGGGGGATTAAGGGGTCAAAACGTAAAATCTTTGCTTGCAAATTCTGCAGATTCACAGGCACGTACTGGTGTTATGATTTAGATTTATCGTTCTGTACGCATGTTGGCTCTAAGAATTTGACCGATTGATGTTGTCTTATTAACTATGTAGGCCTGAAAAACAAATCCAAATGTGTAAATGTGATCTAATTCCACATCTCTTTCAAATGTGCCCCATATATTGTTTTTTTTTTTTTTTTACAGATTATGCAATCCAAATTACATGTAGTTCATTACTACCAACACTGAATAGCGCACAGTTACACCCTTTAAACTGTACTGCCCACACAATCTTGTCTGTGTGTGAACATTACAAGACACATGGCTTGTATTTTTACTCTCAAAAGAAAAAAAAACTAGTACTCTTTTCCACAGGTTTTCACTGAACACCGAACAGCCCCAATGCAGCTTCAAAGAGCCATTAAACACCTGAGAGACTCTTCAGTCAAAACTCAGACTAACAACCAGCTCACTGTGCCACCCTCTTTGATGTTGCATTAAAGCTGATTTTTTTTTCTACTCTGGCCAAAAAAAAAAAAAGTTGGAACTGTTTGGAAGCACAGCTGACCAGCTTGGTTTAAAGCACTGGAAAGGTCATTTTTCCAAATCAGATCTGGAATATCCACTGTAATATTAAGAGCAAAATAAAGTTTGAGTTGATTGGTATTGGTTTGGTGGGTGCATTTTTCCGATGAAGTCTCTTTACTTGCAAATGCTAAAAGATATGATTTGCTTATCAGTGCTGAGTAAAGGCACTGTGTTGATAATCAAAGTCATTGTTGCTATGCAACATCACTGCCATACGATGGCCTTGTGTTGCTATGCAAAATTCTTGTGTTGCTGTATAATGCTACTATGTTGCTATGCAATTGGACTGTGTTGCTATGTTGCCACTGTTTCTATTGAGTGCTATTAGATTGCTAGGTGATACCATTATATTGCTAAGTGCTACTGTGTTTCTATGCAGTGGTAGTGTGTTGCCATGCAGTGCCCTTATTTTGCTATGCAATGATTATATGTTGCCAAATGATGCCTTTATGTTGCCATGCGATGCCACTGTGGCACTATACAAAGGCATTGTGTTGCCGTGAAAAGCCAGTGTGAATTAGTATTAATTCCACATAAAATTTGTCAACACACCAATAATTAGCACTGAATTAGCACAGCATGGAAGTTTTGCTAGAAGTCAGCCTGAACACGTTTGGGTGATTTATTGCTGGGCTGCCAATCTCACTGATTTGTTCTGGTTGCTATGGTGAAGCTCCATAGAAATGGTCCTTGGTTACGGATCAGTCAGTGTTCCAGACGGGCTCAGTTTGAGGCAGACAGACATGAAGCAGCTTGGCAGAGGGAGATATAAAAAAGTGTTTTGTAACGGCACATCCGTATGATTTTAGCTCATACAGTGCAACATTCACTAACACACATTTAAATCCGAGGAACCGAATGGGTTTATTTAGGACAGGTCTTGAACAAGTTTTGTGTTCCAGTACAAATATACATCATTACAATATATTTAGCTGCCTGTGCTCAGACTGGGCCACCCATATGCACACACACACACACACACACACACACACATGCACATAACCCCCCCCACCCCACCCCAGCAAGGCCACAGGGATATTAAACAATAAGGTAAATCAAGTTAATGCAGCTTAGGTTACTTTTCACTGTACCACTGCAGGAAATTGACCCATTCATGCTGTGCCCACAAATGCATTGTTAATAGGCAGCTGTTGCTAAATTGGACAAACTAATTCCAATCAACCTTCTAAGCTGCACAACTCAAAAGAAATTTCAAATGTTATTTATTTTATCTGAATGTGAAGGACTGATTTTTGGTCACTGTGAGTATCCATGACTGAATCATCTTCTCCTAACTTCATTGTGTGGGTTGTCTTTCCCACAGGAATCTATCCAGAGGAAAGGAAAATTCACAATAAGATCTCTTGTTTGTCTGGCCCATTTCTTCTGGCCACAACCTTCAGTTTAACATCAATATGAGATTTTGACCATTTTCTCACACTTCTTAAATTCAGCTCCAGAGAAAGAGACTTCCTCTAATCTTCCCCCAGAGCCTCCAGGATCCCAATTTAAGATCTTAAAATACTCTTTCTTTTCTCCCACTGCTCTGATCTTTATTTGTCTCAAATAATCAGATCTTGAGAGAAACCAAAAGATCCAAAAGAAAACGTGGTTGGCTTATAATTTAATCTGTATGATTTGTCTTAGTGATTAAATTGAAGTCTCAACTACCAAAGTTAAACAGTTTTGAGATCCATAAAGTTGTTAAAGAGAAGAAAAGTGAGAAGCAGATGAGAACAGCAAAATAACTTCTGTCTTAAAGTTTTCTGTCTAAAAGATTTTTTCTAAGTAGTTAAATAGGTAACTACTCCTAATAAGTGGTAGTAGCCTGGTGGGTAAAACACTTGCCTGTGAACCTGATGACCCCAAAGTTGCAGGTTCAAACCCCCCCACTTTCTACCACTGTGTCCTTGAGCAAAACACTTAACCCTCAGTGTCTCCAGGGGAACTATCCCTGTAACCAACGATTGTACGTCGCTATGGATAAGGGTGTCTGGCAAATGTAAGATGATTTATTTCTGATGAGACTAAGAAAAGACTTGTGAGCATCAAAATGTCTGTTGTTGTCACCAAGTAACTTGACTTTATCAACACAGTTTTGCTAGTATTGCTGAAACAGCTGGGCTGAAAAATGTTAGCTTGACATTATGCAGAAAACAACTAGCAAATCTGAAACATCTGACTCGAATCCCAGGACTGCTAGTGGCACAACTGAGGTACTCTTGAGCAAAGTACTGCCACCACACACTGCACCCCTGGCGCCCTCTGTTGGTGGCAGCCCCCTGCTTCACTTGGTGAATGGGTTAAAGGCAGAGAAAGAATTTCACAGTGTTCACACTGTGCTGTGGTGTGTTCACATGTTAATATAAGGGACCACTTTGCTTTAATGTTAGTTTGACTCATTCACTCATTTTCTGTAACTGCTTAATCCTTACTAGGATCACAGGTACCTGGAGCCCATCCTGGGACCAACAGGCGAGGCCCTGCGCCAGCCAAAGCAGGGCACACGCGGGCGCACACACACACACACACACACACAATTTAGAATCCCCAGTTCACCTGATACGCATGTCTTTGGACAAGGGGGATTATCCGGAGACCCTGGAGGAAACCCCCATCACCACAAGGAGAACATGCAAACTCCACACACACAAGGCCAGGACCCAGATTTGAGCCCCCAACCCTGGAGGTCTGAGGCAAGAGTGCTACCCACTGTGCCACCGTGGAGCCTGTTAGTTTGACTTCATTGGTTAATTATCTAGCATTGCTAGACCAGCTAGCTTGACCAATGAACATTAGCTTGTTTTAATCAATTTAGTATCTACAATGCAAAAGTACCTTGACCAAGTAACATTAGGTTGACTTTATTGGTATAATTAATCTATCTAGCAATGATAAGCTTGATCAAGTAATATTAGCTTGACCTTCCTGATGCAGCTTAGCTAATTAGCAGTGCTAAAACAGTTAGCTTGACTATTAATATTACGTAGTTACCTAGCAATCGTAAGCGTGGTCAACTAATGTTAATTTGATTTTACTGATGCAGCTTCATTAGCTAGTAATGCTAAAACATCTAAACTGACTGAATAATGCTAACTTGACCTTACTGATTAGCTTAACTAGCCAGTGCTAAAATAGCTAGTGAACCAGTGAAATTTAGGCTTATCACATTTGTTCCTAAAAATAGTTATCATAAAATCTTTACACACTAGAAAAAGCAACCTACTGGGCTGTTTGACTGATAAAACTAAATATATTGACATTAATTCTAACTGCATTTATTTGTAAACAACACAGCCCATTTATGTTAACACTATTTAACAGAAATGTTTGTCACAAATAAGGCTTATACAGTGGTTTATTGTTTATTTATACAAAATAAATAACACACTCTAAGCTTAGTTATTTTCATATTGTGTGCTGCAGTTTAGGTTGAATGAGATTTTTGTGAACATTGTTTTGCTCACCATAGCTCAGTCGAGGCCTGGACTGTGACTGGGACGAGAGGAATTTGCTGTTTTGACTTCTTGGGTTTGCTTTGTCTTGGTATTGAACATCAGATGAAGCAGAGGAACACACACACACACACACACACACACACACACATTTCACCCCACAGGTTCACACAAGAATGTGGCATTATCATCCTATCTTTCATGCTTTGCTGCTTATCATGTTCAGGGAATATATACACACTGTATGGACAAAAGTATTGGGACTTTCAGGGATTGGGCTAGGGCCCTTACTTCCAGTGAAGGGCAGCAGACCAAGATATTTTGAACAACGCCATGCTTCCAACTTTGTGGACACAACTGGGGGAAGAACCTTTTCTATTCCAGCATGACTGTGCCCCAGTGCACAAAGCAACGTTTGGAAAGACATGGTTGGATGAGTTCGGTGTGGAAGAACTTGACTGGCCCGCACAGAAGCCCTGCCCTCAACCCCATCCGACACCTTTGGGATGAACTGGAATGGAGATTGTGAGCCAGGCCTTCTCGTTCAACATCAGTGCCTGACTTCATAAATGCTCTACAGAATGAATGGGCACAAATTCCCACAGAAACTCCAAAATCTTGT
>JBBPCZ010000156.1:20847736-20858670 GCA_037974445.1 Brycinus macrolepidotus | reverse complement strand
GCTGAAGCATTAAGATTACCCTTCTCTGGAAGTAAGGGGCCTAGCCATAACCCTGGGTAGTTATCAAGTGGGATATATTAGATCAAGGGAAAGAGAACAGTCAGTTCTTGACAACAGTCAATTCTTGAAGTTGATGTGTTGAAAGCAGATGGCAGGTATAAGGATCTGACTTTGACGAGGGCCAGACTGTGCTGGCTAGATGACTGGGTCAGAGCATCTCCAAACAGCAGCTCCTGCAAAACAGTTCATGCTGGCTTTGACTGACAGGTGTCAGAACACAGTGCGTAGCTGCCAGACAGTCAGACTAGCCATGCTGGCCCCTGTGCACTTCCGAAAGCGCCTACAATGGGCACATAAGCATCAGAACTGGACCAAATAGCAATGGAAGAAAGTAGCCTGATCTGATTAACCACACTTTCTTTTGCATCATGTGTGTGTGTGTGTGTGTGTATGTGTGTGTGTGTGTGTGTGTGTGTGTGAGTATCGCTTACCTGGGGAAAAGATAGCATAGAGAAACACTATGAGAAGAAGGCAAGCTGTCTGAGGCAGTGTGATGCTCTGGGCAATGTTCTTCTGGGAAACCTTGGGTCCTGGCATTCATGTGGATGTTACTTTGATGCATACCACCTTCCTACACATTATTTCAGACCAAGTACAACCCTTCATGGTGACAGTATTTACTAGTGGCAGCGGCCTCTTTCAGCAGGATAATGCATCCTGCCACACTGCAAAATGACAACTTGACTTGGCCTCCAAATTCCCCAGTTCTCAATCTATCTCTAGGATGTGCTGGACAAACTTATCTGATCCATGGAGGCCCCGCCTTGCAGCTTACAAGACTTAACGGCTCTACTGCTAACATTTAGGTGCAGATACCACAGCACAATTACAGAGGTCTTGTGGAGTCCAGAACTAAATTGGGGGGGTGGGGCAAGGAGAACCTACATAGAATTTGGCAGGTGATGTAATTGTAATGATCAGTATATCTATCTATCTATCTATCTATCTATCTAATAGGTGTCAGTAACACATGTGGCATAGGGAGAAGGGCCTTGGGCATACGGAATAAAGAGTAGGGCCTAGGGCATAGGGAGCAAGGCACAGGGAATAGGGCATAAGGAGTAGGATATAGAGTATTAGGAATGGAGCATAGGGTGTAGGGCATAGGGTGCAAGGAATAGGGCATAGAGAGTAGGGTATAGAGCATAGAGAAAAGGGCATAGGGCATAAGGAATAGGATACAGAGCATTAGGAACAGAACCTGGGGAATAGAGCATAGGGTGTAAGGAAAAGGGAACAGGGAATAGGGCATGGGGAATAATAAGGAGTAGGGCCTAGGACATAGGGAGCAAGGCACAGGGCATAGCTGGGAAAGACATATGACCTAGTGCATAGGGAACAGGGCATAGTGAATAGCGCATAGGAGGTAGGGTATAGGGCACAGGGCATAGTGAGGAGGGCATAGGGCATAAGGGATAAGGCACAAGGAGTAGGGCACAGGGCATAAGGAATAGGGCATAGGGAGTAGGGGATAGGGCATAATGAATAGGGCATGGTGCTTAAAGTGTAAGGCATTGAAAATACAGCATAGGGCCTAGGGCAGAGGGAGCACTGCATAGGACATAGGGATAATCATTTCCAGCACACTGCTGAAAGACCACCACAGTTACTTGTTTAGTCTGTCGTAGAGCTGAGTATTCAAGCATGTCTCAGTAGCGCTCAGTCATTTTGGACCACATCTGTTGGTCCATTCATTACAAGGTGTTCACAAAGACAAAAAAGGTTACAAGTTGTTGATTTAACATTTTGATACGGTTGTGTGCAAAACTTTGTGTGCCCCTGGTCAAATGACATTTTGTTGATATTCTGAATAAATGTATAAATAAGTACACCCTCTCCACAGAGAACACACTTCTGCACAATCTAACCTACAACATATTTGAATATATTTACATATTTAAAATCTTTATCTTATATCTTATATTTACTCAGCTCAACATTTTAGGAAAAAAAACTAAAATGTGGCCAGTTAATTTTTTTTCCAATATCTGAAACTCAAATAAATACAAATTATGCACTAAAAAATTCTATTCTCTGCAGGAGGTGAGTACCTATTCACACTCAGAATATCAAAAAACACATACCTTCACAAATAAGACCTCACCATAAATAAGAACACATTATTTTAGTGCTTTTTCAAATAAGTTCCTTTATTTTTCTGTTGACGAAAATAATCCAAAACAAATAAATAAACAGACATAAATTAATTAAATTAAGGTAAATGTCATGCATAATTCCCTGAAATAAAAATAACAATTTCTTTTGAGTGTGAAGAGTAAAAAACAAAGGAACAGATGAATAAACTGAACCATCGATCCATCTGGTTTATCACCACGGTGTAGGTGTGTGAGTTTGTGTGTGTATGTGTGTGTGTGTTTGTTGGCTGAATGACTGAACCCTGAAGTAGATTTGTAAGACTTACATGATCTGTAAAAGATTCAAAAAACATTTTTTTATCTGTTCTGCACCAAACAGGACGGAACGGAACCGAGTTTAAAGATACAATCAGTAAGTTTTAGAACTAAATAAGCAACACTGCTTTACTCTTATACATCAGATTCACCTGCAGAAATAAACAGCGTTTACCCAACACAGAACATCATACTGTAAGCCTAACCGCCCAAAAACAAAGATCCTACCACTAAAAAGTACTGATTGTAACTTCAATATTAGGATCCCCCCAGAAAAGCTGTCTGTCTGACCTCAGAGCAGCTGAAACAGTGGATCCTAGTTTAATGTATGTTAACTAGGGATGCAACGATACCACATTTCCCTTCTGATACCAAAACCAATATTAGAGGTATGAGAAAAAAATTATAGTGTCATATCACAATATTTTGGCACTAAATTATATAGATACAGCAGCACCGAGTATATTTATATATATTTATTTAATATTATTTTAGAAGGCACAAGACCTCATTTTTCTCTTGCATCGTGCCAGAAATGGGAAAAGAAGCCAAAGTGACCAAAAGACTCCTATACGAACCCTAAAAGGGCAATAATATTGTATTGTGGCCCAAATATCATGATAGCATCATATTGGTACCTCTGTGGCGATTCCCTTAAACTTTATAAATCTAACTACATGACAGCTGCCTATAAATCCTGAAATGAATACCATTCCACTGCTTAAACATTTTATTTTAGTATTAGCAGTGAGACAAAACATAGTAATGAATAAATGAACTGCACTTACTGGCTGAAAAACGTTCAGATGTGAAGGTATTCAGCCAGTAAATGCAGTTCAGTCCACTGTTTAAACATTTTATTTTAGTAAAAGCAGTGTCACAAAACTTAGTACTGAATGAATTAACATTTACTGGCTGAATAACTTCTGGACGGTTTCAGAGCTGTGTGCTCTTTGGCCTGGTTTATCATTAAATGCTTGGCTACATTTAAAATCATTGCTGGTTGAGCCATCCCTCAAAATACTGCCTTTACAGTAAGCATTTTTAATGACTTGCTGTTTACAGTGTGAAATAATCACAAGTATGATGCACCAGTTAAGCGCTATTTACTGGTGAACATGTGTCAGTCAAAGGTGCATCAGAAGTTCATGGCACTGTTGTTCTCCATCACCGATACAATACTGTATTAAAGTGCCAGTATCTATGCCAATACTGTTGCAGTACTGATATTGATGCAACATTCATGTTAATGTGTTATTCCAATGTATTCTGGACAACTTCTGCACTTCCTTTCATGTTCAAAAAGCGTACAGAGCAGCTCATGTAAAAGAAAAGAAAAGAAAAAGTTTAAAGGTTTTGCACAAAACTTTTGGACAAATTGATTTTCTATGTAAAAGTAAATCAACATCCTCTACAATAAACACTTAAATATTCAATTTTTCTCCAAATTTTAGTGCATGATTTCTCATTATTTGTTTAATGCATGAGGGAAAATAAGCACAAAATACAAAATATGTCATAATTTTTGTGCAGGCCACAGTTCTTACAGCTCTTACAGTTTTTGGAGGCATGTGCAACTGCAAACATTTTCATAAGCATAAAACCGTAATAGTACTTTTACTTTCGATTCTTAAGTACATTTAAGTCCACGTCCAAATACTTTTGTTCTTTTAGAAATCTCATAGAAATATCGAAAAAAAAGTAGAACGACGGCGGTTGAAAGTGTTTGCTGAACCAGCCGTGGGCAGTTTATTTTATTTTTCTCCATTTATTTATTTTTTTGGTTGTTTGTTTCCACACTCAGGACTCACACTGGGGTCCATCTAGTTGCTCTGAGATCAGATATCGAATAAACGTAGCACAAGGGCATCTCTACTTGAAAGTGTCTGCTGAACCAGTTATATGCAGTTTCTTTTAGTTTTATTTATTTAGTTTAGTTGAGTTCACGTAGTTATTGAGTGCTGGGCTCCGTCCAGCTGCTCTGAAATCAGACTAAGACTGCAAATGAACACCGTCTGATCTTATTTACTCGAAATTCCTTTCCCGAAGGGCAGCATTTAGTGTTTTTAGCCGCTAGCACAGGTCACCGAGACACACTCCGCTATACAGAATCATAAAAACAACAAAATACAATGTGCATAATCTGAAAACATCATGATATGTAAACAGCAAAGATATATTTCATGTTTCACTTTAGCTCCGCCCACTCACCTCCCGCACCACCCGCCCCCCACCCCACCCCCCAGTGGCCCGGAATAGCTGGACTTTAATAATAAAACCATTTACAGTGTGCAGAGAGACTCTATAGGCAACAGCAGGGGGCCACACACACACGCACGGGTCAAAAGGTCAAAAGGTCAGGCGGCTCACCAGAAGCAAATCGAGTGTCAGAAAGTGAATATTGTATAAAAATATACAGCGGTGATATTTCTCTTCTTCATAAACATCTATCCCCACCCCTACCCCGCCCCCAAAAAATCAGCTTTTTCTCTTTTTTGCACAAATTCTGCAATACATGTGTGTGTGCAGGTAAAGGAAAGGTTTACAGTTAACACACATTCTTTTTTCCCCATTATACTCACACATACACGCATACACGCACACGCAGAGGAAGAAGGAGAAGTAGAAAGAGAGGAGTGAAAGGCAGGAGACGCAGGTTTTCTTTTTTTTTTGTAATTTTAGATGTAGTTTTAGATCATTTGGCAAAAATCAACTTTTTTTTCTCCAAAAGTGCATTTTCACGCTGTGTGTGTGTGTTTCTGCTACAACTTAAAAGCCACTAGAGTCAATAAGAGAGGTCAAATCATTAACAAACACTCTTATTTCAACAAGGCATTAAGGAAGTGTGTGTATGTATGTGTGTATGTATGTGTGTGTGTGTGCGTGCTTTGTGAAGTAGCCGGTATAACACAAACAATAAATTAAGACAAAAAAAATCAAGCCACTGTTTGTGTGTATGTGTTAGAGAGGGGTGTAATATCTCTACCGGATGAGGCCTTGGCTCCTATAAGAATCACACACACACACACACACACACGCACACAGAGCTGTCTGTGAATGTAAACATATATAAATAGTTCTAAGTGTGTTTTCCTGCCTGTTTCTGCCATAGTTGCACTGACTTCTTGTATACGAAATCAGTACTTACCGATGCTCCAGCCTGTAGAGCAGGGGGCCCAACTCTGGTCCTGGAGGGCCAGTGTCCAGCACAATTGGGGGATTTCCCAGCTCAAACATACCTGGTTCAACTCACCTGTTAATTATCTGATTTACTGAGTGTGTTTAATGCGGAGGGAACTGCCAAAGTACCAGGACCAGAGTTGGGCACGCCTGACATTATGAGTCAGGTTGTACATACTCAGTAGGACAGAGGGCAACCTACACATACACACACACACACACAGACACACACACACGCACACATACACTCAGGGCACATTAGGAGTGCACTTTCCCTAGGATGACCAAACAGAGGGTCAGGAGGTCACTTCCCGCTCTTTGGTTTTTGGCTCTCAGCTACTTCTTTCTCATTGGCTAATCCAAACATTTATAATCTAAAATCTAGAGCTGTGAACTGTATAAATTATTCCAAAATAAAAGTCCCGGGCTTTTCTTTAACTTGAAAATGTAATAAATAACTAAATAAATATTTTCTGTGTTTCCTCTAGTACATTTGTTTGTTTATTGCATTTTTTTTTTTAATGATCTGTACCAAAATAATCCACAAATCATACTGTATTGAATTATAATCAGTATAACCAATCAGTACTACAGTAGTGCAATCCCTGGTGGCTAGTGCACTACAAAATCCAAAATAGGCACAAAAAATCTCCAGCCAGCCTCATATATATATATATATATATATATGTATATATATTTCAACTTAGTAGAGCCCACTCCCAACAATGAATAACAAGAAAACAAAAAAACTCTTGAAACTCGTCTAATGCATATATGCAATTATAATATAATATTAATAGGCAATTTCAGGAGCTGACATAGACAATATGTTCAGACTGTAACAAGGTGTTAAACAAAAAGTGTTTTGTTAATTAATTTATGTGGGTCTCAGAGGCAGCACTCTTTGTAAAGTGAAAAAAAAATACTCAAACTGTTTCATTCGTAAATGACCTCTCTGTGACCCCTTGACCACATTTATCCTTTAGTCCCTCTTTCCCTCTGTTCTGTCTATCCCATGCCTGAGCTCAGGAAAGGGGGATGCTGTGGGAGAGATAATGCACGGCTGCAAAAAAATGCACGAAAATCTACCGAAAATATGAACACACGTCACATCATACAGGGAAGATCTACACACAGCTGATCCGTGACAGAGGAAATGGAGTGTTTCAGAAATGTCTCAGATTGTTTGTTGTCTTCTCCTGTTTCTTCCTTTTCTTCTCTTCTCTCTTCTCTGTGCCTCCCCTCCTCCCTGTGTGTGATCTTTTTGTCTTCATCACTCTTCCGCACTGTTGCTGTGTGTATGTGTGTGTGTGCTGTAAGCTTGTGAGTTCAAGCAAACTAAGCAAACGAAAAAGAAACGACAGTATGCGTCCACCCCAACGTCACTCTATAACAGATCTCCAGTAATTCTTATATATTTCTTTTTTTCATTTTTCTGATGAAATAGTATTCTTATCCATTTACGTAGATCAGAAAATAGTTCTTTTCTTGCTCTTTTTGTAGTTTTTTTTTTGTCATCTTTTTTTTCCCAAAATACTTCGTTAGAAAAGAGTCGTTCTCAGCAGGTTGGTGAGAAAAATAGAGATTGTGAAAAGCTCGGACTGCGCTCAGTGTGTCCCCGTCCGCACACGCCGCACGCAGAAAGAATGAAAAAGAGAACAAGAGAGAGGCAGAAACGCTTTCTAAAGGGACGAGTGCAATTCTTCTCTTTAATCCTTTCTTTACTAAGCTTCTTTATTTCACAAAGCAGTCCAATCCAGTCCAGTCCAGTTCAGTGCAGTCTAGTCTAGTCTATTCTAGTGCAGCCTAATCCAGTCCAGTCCAGTTTGGCTGAAACCAGACCAATCTACTCCGGCGCGATCCAGTCCAGGTCAGTTCGGTCCAGTCTGGCTTGATACAGTCTAGTACAGTTCAGTTCAGTCAGGCTTGACACAGTCCAGTCCATCTTGATCCAATCCAGTCCAGTCCACTGCAGTCTGGCACTTTTAAATCCAGATTTAGTCCAGTCCAGTTTGGCCTGGCTCGATCCAGTCCTATCTAATCTGATCTAGCCCAGTCTACCTGAAACAATCCAGTCCAAATTGGGTCTTCTTCTGTGGTTCATCTTATCTGGTTCAGTTCCGTCCAGTCCAGTCCAATCGGCTTGACCTAGTCCAACCCAGTTCAGTTCAATCAAGCTTAATTCAATCCAGTCTAGCTCAGTCTGACTCTGTCCACTCTGACACGGTTTAGTCCAAGTTTATCTCAGTTCAGTCCAATTTTACATAGTCCAGTCCAGTCCAGTCCAGTCCAGCAAAATCACAGACACACACTTCTTTACAGCTGTGTCTGCTGGAAAGGAAGCATTTGTCTCAGTCTCTTTTTCTCCTTTGCTCACACTCTCTGCGCTTCCTTCCTCTACCCCTCATCTCCCTCTCTCATTCTCTCTCTCTTTCTCTCTCTCTTCAGAAGCCCTGTATGTGACAGTAGGCCTCCAGGCTGGAGAAGAGGATGTAAAGGAACCACAGGCTGAGGAAGAAAAGGGAGGTGACGATGCGATGGCCGCGGGGGCCGCCCAGTTCCCCACCGATGTGCGCCCGCCGCCGGTACAGCAACACACTCACCGCCAGGAAGGCAAAGATGGTGAAGAGTGTGACAGAGAAGGCCAGAGAACCCGCCGGAACCTCGAACGCTCTGCCCTGCATGTGCCAGTAGATGGCAGCCACGGACCAGGCCACTCCAATGCCCAGGAAAACGTTAACGGCATTGCTACCGGTTACGTTACCGATGGAGGCATCTGCATACGTGTCCTGAACAGCTGCAACTTTACTGGCAAAGGTATCTGAGAGAGAGAGAGAGAGAGAGAGAGAGAGAGAGAGAGAGAGAGAAAAGAGAAAGAGTTTATTTTTCAGTAATTAAGCTGAAAGTTCAGTCAAGGGAATCTGTTTTGGCCAAACTATCACTTTAACACTAAAGTGGAAACTAAAATAATATTAATATTAAACTGGAAAGCCAATGGATATTCACACTTGTCCATGTTTTTGCATAGTATTAGTCTATTTATACAATAAAGTACTATATAAGTACATAGTACATATATAGTACTTTATATAG
The DNA here is from genome assembly GCA_037974445.1 of Brycinus macrolepidotus. NCBI lineage: Eukaryota > Metazoa > Chordata > Actinopteri > Characiformes > Alestidae > Brycinus > Brycinus macrolepidotus. The sequence continues at coordinate 20,849,926 of JBBPCZ010000156.1, read as the reverse complement.
ACACATAGTACATAGTATATGCTATATATGTAATTTATACAATACATAGTTTATGGCATATATTTCTTTATATTATTTATAATTTACACTATATACTAGTAATTAGCATTAGTATATATATGAAAATAATTAATGAACATAGCACTTTTATGAGACTCTTAGCATTTAAGCTAAGTCTAACTGTTTGACTTAGTGACTATGATCTAGCTAATGTTAAAGCCTAAAGCAGTATGTAAAGGGACTTGTTAGCTTATAATGACAAATCCAATTATGTATTGTTGTTATTTTAAATATTAACTGAATTTGATATGATTTAAAAAACTGAATTAATTCATTGTTAACCAGATTCTGGTCGATGAAAAACACGTGAATGGATGAAGAAAGTTGGGTGCTTTGATAAAGTTTATGCTGAGTGGACACACACAAATTTGCTCACCTGGTACGGACGTGCCGAGGGCTACAAACACTAAAGCAGTGACCGAGTCCTTCAGGCCGATGGTGCAGCCAAAGTGGCTGGCCAGGTCGCCGATGACAGCCGTGAGCAGGCCGATGATGACGATGGAGATAGTAAAACACGCCCAGCCGTTCCAATAATCGGTCGGAGGAACGCAGGCAAACAGAACCTTCCAGAAAACTGTCAGAAAGTGCATGACATAATCAAAACAGGAGGGGAGTCGCTCCTCTCCAGTGTCATCTTCATCCTCATCTCCTGGGGGAAACGTGACGCAGAGAGTGGGACAGATTGAGGAGAGGGTGGTGAGGGGAGAGAAATAAAATAGAAATAAAAATCTAGAATGCCATTCTTAGTGCAAGAGTATGTCTGTATGAGTATGAGCATGTGTGTCAGTCTCAATACTAATCACATGTACTGTATCCCACAGAGAATGTGCTCATTTTGTCTGAGCAGTAAACCACATAACAGAGCCAATAATACGTTGCAGAACTTGTCAGGAATACTTCTTATGCACACTTTGACTAGACTGAATTTACCAGTTTCTGACACTTATTCAGATCACTGAGGTTTTTCCTGCTCAAAAGTGTGCACATTCAGAATGTCAGTTCCAGAGCTAAGTACGTAATCTAGCAACCTAACAGAGCTGCTGAACCGACTATTTGGCTCTATTTTGTGAACCAGCTAACCAGCTTAACTGTCAAACTGACTATGTAAAGGGGACCCTAGCTATCTTGATTCCAAACCTAGATGTAAAACTAACCATTTTGGCCAGGCTTGTCAGTTTGCTACCAAACTTGAGAGTTAATATGACCAGATGAGGCCAAATTGCTAGTTTGCCAAATAACTTTATCAACTAAGTAATGAATCGGACCATTTGGGAGTGGCTTGCAAGTTTGCTACCTTACTTAGCTGTCAAACTGACCCTTAATTTGGACATAAACCTGACTTCCTTAAGCTTACTACCTAAACTACTGCCTAATTTAGTCATCAAATGGACAACGTGGGGCAGGCTTGTTACTTTGCTACTAAGACTGATACCTAATACAGCTGTCAATCTGACCATTTGGGGCTAGCTAGCCAGTTTGCTAGTTAAGTAAAGTAAAGTGTCCATTTTTGTCATATGTGAACACACCACAGCACACAATGTGAACAGCACGAAGTTCTTTCTCTGCATTTAACCCATTCACCAAGTGAAGCAGCCCAGGAAGCAGTGTGTGGGGACGGTACCTTGCTCAAGGGTACCTCAGTGGTGCCACTAGCAGTCCTGGGATTCAAACCCACCACCTTCTGATCACAGGGGGAACTCCCTAACCATTAGGCCACCAGCTGCCCCACCAGCTAGCCAGTTTGCTAGTTAATTTATCAAATGAATCATTTGGGGTTTCATTTCTACCTTACTACCAAAATTGTTGACTAATTTAGCTTGCTAACATGAGCTTGCTACCTTGAAAGGGCCATTTGGGAGCGCGTTCTACCTATTTTAGCTGCGAAACTGACCATTTTGATGTACAGGCAGCAAATGTTAATCAGTCATACATTTTAACTTAAAGTCAACTTTCAAAGTAGCTTTTTGCGCAACAGAGACTTTTACTTACCTGGCTAAACTTTATATATTTTTTTTATTGCAAATATAAATGCCAAAATAACAGAATGAATGCTGCCTTTTCTGTCAGCAGTGACAAGTAATATTGCAGTATACTGTATTGTACAGCAAATCTCATATAAAATATATTATA
>JBBPCZ010000156.1:20820484-20836673 GCA_037974445.1 Brycinus macrolepidotus | reverse complement strand
TGTGTGTGTGTGTGTGTGTGTGTGTGTGTGTGTGTGTGTGTGTGTGTGTGTGTGTGTGTGTGTGTGTGTGATAGAGGATGTTTATATTAATGCGTTCTCTGTCTGGAATCTTGCTAAATAAGGAGTTTCTGTCATAGTGATTCAAGAGGTTGTAAACAGAATACTTTAAACCATCTGTGTGCGTGGGGAGGTACTGACTCTGTGCCATCAGTGCAGTAAGACAGCTGCATTGATATACATACAGATACACAGTACATGCAACACCAGTATTACTTCAAAAGCAAGCATTAAAGTTCAAACTTCAGTCTCAACACATTAATGAATATTAAGCAATTAAAGGGCCCATATAACAGGGAACCAAATTTTCCTTACTTTCTGGAAACAAACAAATTTAATCTAGTATGTAAATACTGTTAATGTTTCTAAACATAACGAGCTCATACAGTCCATTTATATAGAAACTAAGCTGCAAAAACAGCCTATTTTGAATTTAATGTTTTTGTGATGTCACGCTTTTACATATATCTGCCTATTCGGCCTAAGGCAGTTTAGTCCTGTTCAATCATGCTGAAGTTATAAGGACTGTTTCAGCTCCTTTGAATGAGAAACAATACAGGGAAGCCAATCAGAACAGGGCTCATTTACATATATGAGTCTTAAAGGCACAGTAACAACAGCCTATTTAATTCTAAAGGATTAGAAGAGGTTGGAAAATGGTCGTGTAGAAATTAATTAGAACTGTTATAAGTGGAAAAATGTAGGATATGGGCCCTTTAAATTTTAAACCAAGTGTGTATTTCCATATTGTTACTGAATTGTTACTGGATAAATGAGTAATATTTTACCTCTTAGAAGTCGTAGTTATCACCAGCAAAGTCATGTTGTAACGGTACATGAACTATTTCTTGTATCTCACTGAAACAACTGAAGATACTGTGTGGAAAGTGCAGACTGAGGAGCAAGAAGGTGCTTTAAGGACTGAAATTTTAAGCAGCGCACATGTGACAGTCAGCCTTTTTTAATTTATTTTTTTTTTAATTTACATTAAACAGAACAAGACGAGAGATGACAATACACACATATGACTGACACATGAAACTGCTGATACACACTCTGCTCACTCTGCTCTCTCCTTCGGGGCTATTCTTTTTTAATTTATGAAAATGAGCCCAGCAGCAACCAATCAGTGATATAAAACATATGTAACTCGAACACGCGTTGGAAATATAACCTTTAAAAAATAAACTAATACATTTACAACGTGGGATGTTTCGTTATATTAATTTTTGCATTTAAATAAGAAAATTAGGCCGCTTTGGGGATCAGAAGTGGCTCTGCAGACACGTCCTCCAAAACACCTAAACCTGCTAAATCAAGCACACGTAGGCTTTACTGAATTAAGATGTTTATTTGTTTATTTATTTATTTGTTCATTGATTCACATGGCCAGTCTGGCAGACTGATATACACTACAGGAAGCGCAGGGAGTTTTGCGTTCAATTATGTGATTTTGTACTTGCGCTCAATAATAATGCAATAATTTTAATGTAATAAAAATCAAGACGACAACAGCAGCTTGTAAGAGTTAAGTATCGGACTGTAGACATGCAGAAACTCATATAAATGCACTGTAACGGGGTTCTGTTAGCGAGTTTGTACTGTGTTTCCTTACCCAGCTGTTCTGAGCAGCGCTACCTGAGATCATAAAACAACACTGTTCATTTATACTGTATCTGTACATACACTCACGCACTCACTCTCACTCGTGTATTGGTGTGTGTGTTACTGACCCGGTCAAAGTGGTTGAATGAAGCTCTAAACTCATTAAGCTGATCTTGGCTGATGCCTTTGGCGTCTCGTGTGAGGATTTGGTTCTCAATCTCGTTGATAGTTCGGGCGATGGTGGTCAGGAGCTGCTCCCAGCCCACCCGAATATGCTGAAAACACACACAGTGAAAGGATAATAACAATGACCTTCATAGTATACAAGATGTATGTGCTGTACCCTTAACAACACGGCCTTCACGTGCCTCTAGATAACTAGATATAGGTTCTACTGTTTCATTTAAAAAGCAAGGCATGGTTAGGATAGCAGAGGTTAGCAAGCTGGCTCACATCATTTCATATGAGGACTAAAGGTCCAAGGGCTCATTCAAGTCTACGGTAAACAGTATTTCATAAAAAAAAGTGTGTGTGTGTGATTAACATACAGTGTATCCCCTATTTATTTTAATGTTAGCTTTTTCACTGCCATTTCTGCAGTTCCATACTGCACACACAACCACACAAAACTGCACATATTTTTGCTGTCTATCTTTTTACATGGTCTATATTTATAGTTTAGATTTCTCTTTACTATTTCCATGTAAGTAAATTATGTTTTTTTATATAAATTCTGTCATACCTTTCCAAATATAAAAGTCACACTAAGACAGCAGTGTGTGACTGGTTGTTCTGTCTGTCACTCAGAAAACCCTTTCCTGTCAAAGTAGGCAGCTCCTGGCCATGTTTAGCACCAGACTCTCTAACAGCACCAGGCCAGGACTACCTCAGCAGGTGTGTGTGTGTGTGTGTGTGTGTGTGTGTGTGTGTGTGTGTACCTCCATGGTGTAGTTGGTGTGTTTATTATCGAATATTAGCGCCTCCTGGATCTGCTGGTGGTCTCCCTCCAACTGGTCTATTTTTGGTTTGTAGTTGACGATGCTCTTTTCATACTGCCGCAGGTGGGTCAGCTGATCCTCCAGAGTGCCATGCATTTCAATGGAGATGCGGCCAATCTCCTAAACACACACATATACACACAATAACATGATCAGTAGAAAGCTATTAGAACATCACAGATGCTGTATAATAATAGCTACATTAGTATTGTGTCAACACTTTGAATTCTAAATAAAATGCATGATTATAACTATTATTATTATATACAACTGTCTGTTCTCATCTGGTTCCTGACCTCCATCTTGGTCTGGATCCATGGGCCGATGACATTAGCCTGGTTAGCGAACTGTCTGCGCAGCCGTTCATTGTTCTGCTGTCGAGCGTGTTCCTCTATTAGAGCCTGATCTCTCTGAGGCACCAGCTGTCTCACCTACAAATAAATACACACATACACACACACAGAATTACACGTACAAATACACACCACCACAGAACTGCCCTATTTAATTCATGCAACAGCAATAATGCCACTTCTTAAACTTCGCCAATTAATTTGCATACATTTATGACAGTTTTTCTCTGGATATCAACTTTGTACACTTTATTCTCTGCATAACATAGGTGTACACGTTATTCAGTGCACGTTATATATGCAGTTGTACTGTGCGATAATGACATCAAGAAAAAAATCCTCTCCTACTTCAGAAATAAGATTCTAATTTAACTAGAATTAAGTAACTGTGTCTCTCCAGTAACGCGCAGCACTGACCTTGTCCCACTTGGCATTGATCTCCGCAGGGTTGATGGTGGTGTACGGGTTGGTTCCGGCCATGTTAACGTGGTATGTTTGGACAATTTTAGCGATTTCGTTGTGGATCCCAAGAATGGCCTGTCGTTCTTTATCTGCTTCCGGGAGTGTGGCTTTGAACTGCTCATGAGCTGTGCTCAGACCCTGTGTCACACACAGACACACACACACACGCACACACACACACACGCACACACACACACGCACACACACACACACACACACACACACACACACATTATTGGCAGTTATAGTTTAACAGACACAGCATCTTCTTAACTGTTGCATAAATGGATGGATAAATGAAATTGAGGCAGGATGGATGGATGATGGGTGGATGATGGATGGAAGGAGGGGTTGATGAACAGGTTGATGGAAGGAGAGGTGGGTGCACAGTTAGATGGATGAATAAATGGAAGGGTTGATAAATGACTGGGGGATGGGTGATGGGTGGATGGGTGGATGGATGGCTGGAGTGTACCTGTATCTCCTCGATGGTGTGGACGATGAAGGTGTCCTGCAGGTCTTCCATTGCTCCCTCCATCCAGTTGTTAAAGGGCGCCGCCCTTTTGGCAAACTCCAGGTACAGCTGATCAATTGTCTCCAGCAGCTTCTCTGTTCTCTGTGAGGAACATCACAGACAACACATGCTAATTACATACACGCTAAAAACGTACACACACACACCCACAGTATGTATGAGGTCTGTGAGTTGTACTGTGTGTAAGAGAAATGTTATTGTTTGGTTTTGAAGCTTTTTATAATGTAGTGTCAGGTTTGCGCTTGTCAAGTTTGTGTCACCTGTTATTTGTGTGCTATTAGATGTATGTTGTGCAGGTGTGTGTGTGTGTGTGTGTGTGTGTGTGCTTCAGGTATGGGTTACCAGTAAAGTGTAAGTGTAAAGTGTGTGTGTGTGTTAAGGTGTGTGTTACCTGTAAGGCCTCGCTACGTTTCTGGGTCAGAGCTCCAAGAGCGTCCCACTGGTCACAGATCTTCTGGCAGCGTGCGTTCACACTGGGAGAGTCATAATACTCCAACTCACTAGAAAGAGAGAGAGAGAGAGAGAGAGAGAGAGAGAGAGGGAGAGGGAGAGTGTATACCAAGGTTTAAGTTACAAAAGATTCTTTATATTATTTATTCTGATATAAAATTTGAGTGGGCCTGTACACTGTTTTTGTGTAAAGTATGCAGGGTGTAAAGTTTGAAAGGGGGATGATAATTTTTCCAGTTAAAAGTTTGAGAGTAGTCACTTGAAAGTATTTAGTGTGCAAGGTTCGAGAGGATTAATGTTAGAATGTTTGAAAGTATTTAGGGTGTAAATATATTTAACTTAATAAAGAGTACACTTTGAGAGTGGAGGTGAAAGGGTAAAGATGGTTAGAATAGATAGAATATTAATATGTACATTTTGAGAAACTTTAGACCATAAAGTTTAAGAGGATTTAGACTGCAAAGTCTGAGAGTATTTATGATACTGGTTTGGAGAGTGTTTAGTTTAAGCAGGTGTAAAGTTGTAGTGCGTAAACACACTTGAGCTCTTGAGCGATGGCAGCAATCTGCTCCACTCGATCCTGGTGGGCGGCGAGGTCACTCTCAAAGGCCTCGTGTTTTTTCAGCAGCGCTTTAATCTCCGACAGAGACGCCGTCTCATAATCCTTCTGCGTCAGCATCGCCTCCTTACCTACAGGGGGTGACAAACACACCGCATCAGCTGCAGAGCTGGATTCTGCAATTCTGTGTGTGTGTGTGCGAGTCTGTATGTGTGTGTGTATGTGTGTGTCTGTGTGTGTGTGTGTGTGTGTCAATACCTTCTGTCCAGGCCTCGTGAATTGCTGCTTTTTGGCGGAATTTCTCAGCCAGGTGATCGAGCCTCTCTAGTCTGCGGATTTCGTTCAGCAGCCACTCCTCATAGCCTTTTTCTGCTCCCTCTAGAGACCCCCATGCATTAGAGATGTCCTACACACACACACACACACACACACACACAAACACATACACACAAACATAATTGCACTGATTATAGAATTCATGGAATGTGGAATAAAACAAATATAATTGAGTGTGTTTATGTTTATGTGCACTCACCGACACCATCTTGCCCTCGGAAGGCATGAACGCGGGCCGGTTGCTGAGGCGCAGTTTGGTCTGCAGTGTGTTGAAGTTGATTTCCAGCTGACACTTCTCCTGGACTTTTGGAGGTTTGTGTTGACGGCGGTAATCGCGAAAATCCTCCAACTTCTGCTGCATCGCCTGCATGGTGCTCTCAGGAACACGGTTCTCCAACCACGGGATAGTTCTTCTGATCCACTCCAATAACTTCAGGCGAGAGAGAGAGAGAGAGAGAGAGAGAGAGAGAGAGAGAGAGAGAGAGAGAGAGAAAGAAGAAAAAACACGAAAACACAGAACAACAAATAGGAGCAAAAAATAATGTAGAACAATGGAGAACAGGAAAAGTTAAACAGATGAATGAATAGACGGATAGATAATACGGATGGATGATGAAAGAAAGCATGGATGGATTGATGGATAGATGGATGGATGGATGGATGGATGGATGGACAGATGGATGGACAGATGGATGACAAAAGAAATCATATATAAATGGATGAATAAATTGACAGATAAATAGATGAATGAATGCACAGTTATACAGATGGATGGATGGTATGGAATGGATAGTATGTGGATTGAAAAATGGTTAGATAAATGGAGAGAGTGATACACAGTTCATGGGATCATGGGATGGATGGATGGATGAATGGATAACAACAGAAAGCATATATAGGTGGATTGGGTGGATGGATGGATAAATTGATAGACACATGGATGTGTTTTATGCACGGGTGAACAAACGAATGAATGGATGGATGGATACATGAATAAATGGTTAGACCGATGGACAGAGGGATACACAGTTGAAAGGATGAAGGGGAGGATGTATGGATGGATGCATAGTGGTAAGGATGGATGGAGAAGAAAGTGTGGATGGATAGATGGATGGATGAATTGATGACAGAGAAAGAGAGAGAAAAAAGAAAGAGAAAAACAAAGTTAATACACTTTCAAATCCATTCAGTCTTTTTATCTAATCTTCCCTCATTTGGACTCAAACTTCTAATAACTAATATTAACTAATATCTAACTTTTCTTATGAACTAATTACATTAATGAATATTTTCCCTTTGTACTTTGTGATCTGCACTGTGTGAGCATGGGAAAAAGGGGACGTGGAGGAGAGGGAAAAGCGAGGGATGAACAGAGGGATAGAGGGATGAGAGGAGAGGAGGAATGCTCACATCACTGGCCAGTTTCTCATAGTCCTCCATCAGCTGCTCGTTCTCCTGATTGACGGCCAGAACCTTGCAGATCCGATTGGCTGCCGTCTCCGCCTGGAGGGAGCGAGGACACACAGTGAACCCCGGCAACCGCATCCGCAACGGCAAACACAGCGATGTCATCAGTGAGACACAAAAAGAGAATGTTCTGGTCCTCTACGGTTTTGGTATTCAATGACGAGTTGTACGACATCACAAATAAACAGTAACTTTAACCTTTAACTACATTTAAAGGCCCATATCCTGCAATTTTCTTGCATTTTATTAAGGTCTCCTTATATAATGTGTTTTTTGGTATAGAGTGCAATTCCAAACCACTATTTGTGTTTACTAGCAACTACTTCAGTAGTAATTTTATTTATTTATCTTTAGTATTTAATATTCACTTCTCTTACCAACCACAGCATGTTGTTTATATAGCATTGCGTATTTGATACTAAGCATTTTCTGAGTACTTTTGAAGAGTTTTATTTTGACTTTTATTTTGACTTTATATTTTATATCGTTCTTTGTCTCTGTGGGTCTGTGCAGGTATAGCATAAGCAAATTCCTCCAGGATGAATACATTTTCTGATTCTGATTCTGTTTAATGTACCAAAACAGCTGCAATTCATTTTTACATGATTTTACATGGCCTTAGAATTACCTTCAGAATGCCTTTAAAACTGACATACTGTATATAAAAGAGCTCTGTTTTGATTAGCTGACCTGTATCTCACCCTTATTCAAAAAGCAGGACGAATAAACATTAGCAATTCCTTTCAAATGTAACATCACATCTGATTTGCAGCTTAGTTTCCATTTAAAGACTATATCTGAAGCTTTACATTACATTTGATATAAAAAGTGAGGAAAAGTCATTTCTATGATATGGTCCCTTTCATAATGACACAAAATATGTATACATGTCTCATTACAATAATTAAATCTGTGCATCAGGAGGGGTGAAACAGACCAGGACCTGGAGATCTCCAGGACCAGGACTGGGCACCCCTGGACTACAATCTCTAACTGTACACCAGCAATGTAGAGTTACAAGGAAGATGTTTCCGATAAAGTGACCAATAATTTAATAAAACACGGCAGGATTTCAGTGCGTAAAACAGTTCTGGAAAAGAATTCTGGAAAAATATTGCACAAGAGGGCCAAAAGGCAGAGGAAAAGCACACACACACATCCACAGAGAACGAACGGAGAGAGGAATCGCAGAAAAAAGATAAGCTCAGACTTGGCCTGATGCCAACATGCACCCATGACCTTTTTTTGACCTTCTGGGAGTAAGAGGCGGATACCTCTACGGCTCGGACGCTTTTTAGGCCAGCTAACTGAATGGGGTCAAAGGTCAAGCAGTACTTGAAGATGATATAAATGTTTGCTGCTAAATTGCTGTGTGTGTGTGTGTGTGTGTGTGCTGCTTTAGCTGCAGCTAATCGTGCAGCACTCCCTGAGCTTAACGATGCGCTAACAGGTCCTTATAAGGGCAGGCAGGATCTAACGGCTTCCATGGACACACTCCGAGCATGCTGGGAATGTTTATCAGGGGCATGACTCAGACACACACACACACACACACACACACACAGCCTGAGGGAAGCCAGATGGACATGATGAGTCAGCACACGCGTCTCTGTCTCTGTCCTGCACACACACGCACACACACACACACACACACACACGCCCTGCAGGAAACTGAAGTGTCAGTACAGAAGAATTAAATGACTCAGAGTCTCTGAATGAACTGAACTGTCTGGAACAGTGATTCGCTACTGTGCTGCAGCTTTAACGGCAAACTCCACCCATTTTTTCAAAAGTGATTAAGATGTAAACAAAGCCATGGGTTTGGTGTGAAATGCTCCATTAAAGGGAAACTTGCCAAATCGTCAGAATTGTCAACAGTGATGGTGAAAAGAACCAGACGTCTCGAAAATCTCCCTCACAGAAAACCATTACACGTAATGGCTATGAATACACTGGACGGTGCATGATACACTGTTTTACCAGAGTTTTTAGAAGCTTTTGACCTAAAACTTAATCCATTCATGGTGGAGGGATACATGCAGGGCACAGTGAGGCAACATATTTCCCAAAGAAAACTTATTTAGTTCAGATTTGCCACTTTTTTACCAACATCAACATTTCTTGTAAACACTCAGGAGACACATGTTGGTTCACTGGTGTTTGTGTTTTAGACATTGTGACCCCTGGTTCCATTCACCACCACTGTAAAGAAATCTGAGTCGATACATTTCTCTACAATGAACCTTTTCCTCACCAAAGCCACTCCGAATGACTTTGTTTACATCTCAAACAATGAATTATGCAGGGGATTCTGTAAATCAACCCGTGCCTCCAGATTCTCTCCTCAGCCCCCTTGACCACATTAACCACAGTCACTGTAGATCTAACACAGATTGTCTTAACACACATGTAGGCCAGAAGGTGTGAGTGTGTGTGCGTGTGTGTGTGTGTGTGTGTGTGTAGCAGCTTTAGAGTGGGCTGGCTGTGTCATCTCTGTTACACTCATTACTGTTCAGAAGTTTAGAGACACCGTGCCTTCTTGCCCTGTGACCTTTGCTGCAGTAACAGCACCCACAGTTCTGGAAAAGCTAGATATTGGAACACTGCTGCGAAGATCTGAGAGCACTCAGCTTCAAGAGCATTAGTGAGGTTGGGTAATGATGTTGGATGATTAGTTCTGGATCACAAACATTACGCCAACTCCTCTCAAAGGTATTGGATGGAGCTCCATAACTCCACGGACCAGTGCTGGGGAGCTTTATGTCCCTCTAGCCCACTGGCATGGTGACTTCAGGCTCATGTGCAGAGCCTGTTTTATTGGTCAATGCTCTTCTTTTGGGAATTAGAGAAGGCAATGAGGGCACCTTAAACAGATACCTGGATATTTTTGGTCACAATTATTGTAAACCAACATTTTGGTGTAAAAATGTTCATAACACTTCACAGAAGGACAGTATTTGTAAGACTACATTATACATACCTTCAATAACAACTGACTTAAACCTACATAAACATGTATGAAGGCTTATTTCAACAAGTGTCACAGACATTTTTGATGTCATTTCATCTAAAAATAATATCGAGAACTGATGCTTGGTGGAATAAGCCTTTATAAATGTTTATGTAGTTTTATGCCAGTTGTTATGAGCGGGTTATGTCATAGCCTTACAAATACTGGCCTTCGGAAAGCGAGGTGTCCCATAACTTCTGTGACTGTGTTTAGATGAAAGATGCTGGAGGCGTTTCTGTCTCACCTTCTGCTTGCCTGAGAAAGCGTGGTAGTAACATGACACATAGGTCATGACAGCCTTCTCATCAGGATGCAACGTGCTAACGATATCTGCCCGGGGAAAAAACAGAGGAAGCAGGGAGAGAGGGATGGAGAGAAAGAGAGAAAGAGAAACAAACGCTCAGAGGAAAAGACAGCAGAGACACACAAGAAAGCAAGAGTGCAATCCCCATGGAAACGAGGACGGGCACGAGTGTGTTCCTGCTCAGCAACAAACAGAGACAACTCTTCTTCTTACAGTTCAAAATAGGCGTAATGGAACAATGTGTCTTCCTGAGGAGAGAAGAGAAAACAGGAGAACAAGAGAAAAGAAGAGAAGAAGAGAAGAGAAGAAGAGAAAAAAAGAAGAGAAGAGAAGAGAAGAGAAGAAGAGAAGAAGAGAAGAGAAGGATGGTGACAGTAGAAGAATAAAAGGTTGTGTAAGGACAATGGTGGATGCTGACAGAGAATTAAGTGTGCTGTGTAATTACTCTGTTTAAAGTCAGCGTGTTTCTCCATTTACGGCTCAGAGCACAGCCTGCATGCTGACGGCTAAATGTGCGCACACACACACACACACACACACACACACACACGCGCACACACTGCAGCGATCCTTTGGACAATGACATCTTCTTGCAGTTTATGCATCTCACTGAAGGCATTTCATTAAAATTACAAACATTTTGGAGAAACATCTCAATTCAGGCACATGTTAACAATTTTCCCTATTTTCCATTTGTTGCTTATTTGCTGAACAGGACAGACACTGGTGCCCATAAACGTTTTCCCATTGGCCAGCAGGTGAGCGTCCCATGCAGTGGTGGGAGGAGCTGAAGCTTTGCGCTGTGGAGAGATAGGGAGTAACCATGGAAATGACAACATCCCATAACCATGACGACCAGAAACAACAGCAGGAAAGGAGTGTGTAGGGCAGAGAAAGGTGTACAGTGAGGTGTCGCTTGGGGGGATGGAGGAGGTGAATGATGCATCCTGGGATACCTTCTGCGCCCCCGAGAAGGCATGATAGAAACTAGAGACGTAGGTCATGATGGCCTTCTCATCCGGGCGAGCCGTACCGACTATATCTGTGGAGAGAAAGAGGGGGGCAACATGGCAATGAATTAAACCGTCAGAGAGAGAAGGAGAGAGAGAGAGAGAAAAAGATAGCGAGAGAGAAAGAGAGAGAGAGAGAGAGAGAGAGAGAGAGAGAGAGAGAGAGAGAGAGAGAAGGACAGCGTCCTCTGAACAGACCCTTATAATTGAACTGAACTGAACTTGTTCTGAATGTGTTCGGCTACGTGGGCTTGGTGATTGGAATAATTAGATGAGTGGAAGTTGTAGAACTGTTAATGGAGAATGTGTGTATCCGATCATCAGCCCAGATATGTGGCCTTATACAATCACACACATCCCGAACTACACACTTCTATACACCTGGGCGACTCTCACAGCTCTATAAATATCCCTGCGCTAACCTAGTTTGAGACAGTCAAGATGATTAAGATAAAGGCAGATAAAAACAGTTTTCATTCCTCCATCTTGACGTTTGTGCACTATTTAGAGTAATTTAAAGGTAAAATAAATGTACTACTAAATGAGCTGCCAGTATGAGAGTGGCAGGGCATTTTTTGTTTGTTTGTTTACATTTATTAACTTCCCCTGATAAAGGAGAATCGTTATTGTGGGTGAATCTAAACTACAGAGAGCTAAAAGTGTAGAATATTTTCGTTCTCTCCTCGGCAGTGTTGTTTCTAATGCAGTGAAGGCAATAAAGCGATTCTGAATTGAACTGAATTGAAATAAACAGAAAGAGAAGCAGGTAGAGGTGTTTCTTTGGTTCAGTAGGAGTGTTTGAATCCTTTGGGAAAGAGGACTCATCTGCCCTGAATGGATTTACCACAGACTTGATTCGTCAATTTGCTTAGACTACCTTGACTCAACTCACTGAATTGACTGACCGAACGGATTCTCTACCATTACCTCCCACTGAATCGACTCTTTTGCTTTGAATCCCTTGACTAATTTGCCCTGACTTATCTGCTTTGAATGGATTGTCTAGGGGTCATTCAGATTTCCCCCTGAGTCTTCTCCACTGAATCAACTCCCTTGTCTTGAATCTTGAATTCTGACCGCCTCATTTGACCGAGTCATCTCTCTTATGTTGATTCTTCACTAGCACTTCTTCTTATGTTCCAGTGACTTACATTAAACGAATCAAATCTTTTGAGTCTGTCTCCACTGAACTGTCTACTCTGACTGATTCTCTACTGTCACCAGAGAATTTAATCCCTTGATGCATCTGCCCTGTCTTGACTCCCTCGACACAATCCCTTTTATTCGTTCCCAAGGAATTTAACTCTCTCTGACTCCTGTGACTCATTCGCCTCGACTCGTCCTGCTGGTCTTACCCTCTGCGTCCAGCATCTTGGGGATGTCCAGGTATTTCTCTGCCACATCGAATGCTGTGTTCAGGTTGGTCATGGGGTCATCCTGCAGAAGAGAAAGTCAAAAAGAGAATCTGTAAGTCCTTACATTTGACCTTTGTGTTGTGCCAAATATTTGTAAACACCTAATACAGCTCAAGTGTTTATTCGCTTGTGACCTTGCGCAGTTTTCCATAATCGATGAGTTCCGGACGGTGTCTGTGAATGAGCGCACAGAACCCCAAACCATCCTTCCAGCTGAGAGAGAGAGAGAGAGAGAGAGAGAGAGAGAGAGAGAGAGAGAGAGAGAGAGAGAGAGAGGATTGTTATTATTGTTATTATTATATTATTACACACTGAACAGAGAGAAAGAGAGAGAAAGAAAGAAGCAGAGAGAGAGAGATGCAGGAAGAAAGGGAGAGAAAGACAGAAGGAAAAGGAAGAGAAAAAAGAATGAAAGAGGAAAAAGAAAGAGAAAGAAAAGAAACAGGAAGGAGAGAGAGAGAAAGAAGGAGAGGGGGAATAAAAACAAAAAAGAAAGAGAAACAAAGATGGAAAGAGTGTCAGGAAGAAAAAAAAAAGAGAAAGATAACAGGAAAGAGAAAGGCAGGAAGAAAGGAATAGAGATTGAGAGGGGGAGCTGAATTTTTGCCCAGGTTGTGTCCTCATCCTCAGGATTTTACTGTGTGCATCCGGGAAAAACCTAAACACCCCAAACACAGCCAAAGATCACCACGGCAACAGACACACTACCAAAAATCACCATGTCAACAGACACACTACCAAAAATCACCATGACAACAGACACACTGCCAAAAATCACCATGACTACCCACATACACTGCGTACAGAAGACGGGAAGGAGGATGCAGTGCTGCTCAGCAAATAAAGAAAAGGAGACGGACGGAGAGAAAAAGAGTGAGAACATGTTCTGAGAGTCTGTTTCTCCTTTCAACTCTCAGACTCTGAAGTAGATCAAAGGCTGACCCTTCCTTCTCTCATCTCCACTTTCATCTGTTCACACATACACACACACACACACACACACACACACACTCCCCAGGTTCACCTTCAGCATCACACACACACACACACACACACACACACACACACACACTCCCCAGGTTCACCTTCAGCATCACACACACACACACATACACACACACACAGAGCATACGAAGCTCACCTGATGTGGAAGTTCTGTATGTTGACGTTTTTATACGGTGCAGTTTTCCTCTGGCACCACAGCAGGAGCCCCTCTTTAGCTGAGGTCTCTGCAGGAACAGCAAAGACAACAGCGATGTTACACTGGAGTGGACTGAACTGAACTGAACTGAACTGAACACAACTGAGTAGAAGTCATCCGAACTGAAACTCAGTGAACTAGGCCGAATCAGACCAAAATGAAATGATCTGAACAGTACTGAAACGAACTGATCTGAACTGACCTAAAACTTAATTAACAGTACAAAACCGATCTGAAGTGAACAGAAACTGAACTGAATTGAACTAAAATAACCTAAAATGAATCTAACTAAACTGAATTCAACTTAACTAAACCCAACTGAACTCAATCCAGTTCAGTTAACTGCTGAAAGAGATATGTATACCTTCCACTGAAATGTCCTGGATAGCAAAGCGGAGGATGATGGTCCAGATCATTCCCAGAGTCATCTTAGCGTTTCCATCAACAATTTCTGACAAAAACAAACAACAATCATAAACAAACTGTTAAAAACAGATTTTGGTTTCCTGCTGCATCACAAAAGTCCAGTTACAGCGTCCATTACTATATAAGCACACAAGCTAATAATAAAATTTAATAATAAATCCTGATTATAGTTTTGCCACTATGTTAATATTACAACCAAGCTAGGGTTATAGTGTAGCTTTAACATTAACTAAAAAAAACTGTTTTTTACAGTTTCAGCCACAGTGGGCCAAACTGCTAAGGTTCTAGATAGCCAAGGTAACTTCCACTTTTAGCCTGTTGTTCTCCTCATTCTTGTTGTTTGAGAGTGTTCTCTCCACTGTAACGATGGTGAAAACAGTTGCCAAAGCTATACGGCTATTATATAAGGATATTCAGCCTCCAAGCAGTAATGTAAGCTCTCGCTTCACACAAAGTAGCAGAAATGGCTATAGAAGAACTATCACATGGCTGTAAATGTTAAGTGACCCCCACCGACCCACTCTACACATTTAGTCGAAATTTTATCTGACTTTTCAGTACTCCTCAGCAAACACAAACTACTTCCAGCATAACTACCAACTCCCGCAATTATTTCCCACCACTGGTTATATATGACTTTTATTCATTCATTCAATTTCTGTAACTACTTAATCCTTACTAGGATCACGGGACCCAGAGCCTCTCTCTTTATATACATTTTGTGAAAACAAACTTGGGGTATTAAAATTCGGGGTATTATATGGCATTTTATTGTAAATTACAGTGTATTACTGCATTCATTTCAGTGAAGATAAAGGTGAAAGCTCGGGTCTTGAGATGTGTTGTCAGCAAGAGTGCTGCATTTACAATGTTTCCGCATATTCCTGCTGAACTTGCTAATTGCAGACTCTGGGAGTCCATACGTAATGTACTCCATACTGAGAAACAACCCTAGTCTTTAAACCAGAATATCTAACTCTAGGATGAAAACAGTTTGCAGCAGACGTAGGGAAGGTTACTTTTTTATTTTGGCTGGAGTGTCTTAAACTCTAATTAGTGTCTATGTGTGTATGTGGGCGCGTGACACAGCGTGGCCTGCACTAACAAGCTGACAAGGCCAATCTCATTCAAACTACACCCACATGGGCACTCACACACACACACACACACACACACACACACACACACACACACACTGCCTTTAGAAGGTTAACAACATTTTTTGGATTACTACTATTACTATTATTATTAGTAGTAGTAGTAGTAGTAGTAGTAGTAGTAGTATACTTCATAACATAGTCTAAAACTACATTTTCAATTTTTAAAACTACATTTTCAGGTATTTAATCAAAAAGTCAGAAAACCTATGAAGAGGACAACAAACCAAAGTGATTTTAAATTTTTACAGAGCAGTATACATTATTTTATATATTTTACCTGCCATATTTTAAAACTCCATTAGATTCAAACAGAACTACCATTAAATACATAAGCAGTGTTTGTGTGTGTGTGTGTGTGTGTGTGTGTGTGTGTGTGTGTGTGTTTGTGTGTGTGTGTATATGTCTGTGTGTGTGTATGTGTGTGTCCTCTTCCCACATGGACGAGTGTGTCCAACCCTCCTGCTTTTCCTTCAGTAATCTTATAATACACTCTACCTGCCACTTAGCATGTTTGTGTTTGTGTGTGTGTGTGTGTGTGTGAGAGAGAGAGTGAGAGATAGAGAGAGAGAAAGAAAGAGTCAGTGATTCTTCACCTTTTAATCATATTTTTTATTTACAAACTGTTCTAAACAAGTGCAATTACACACACACACACTTAGACACACACACACACACATTTCAGTGGGACAGTGGGGGTTCCAGCAGGCTAATCTGTCAGGAATGCAGCTTTGGATTAGACCCTTTATTACCAAACTACCACAGAGAGGGAGAGAGATAGATAGACAGAGAGAGACAGAGACTACAATATCAGAGACTTTAACGTATGTGTGTGTGGGTATAC
>JBBPCZ010000156.1:20804998-20815765 GCA_037974445.1 Brycinus macrolepidotus | reverse complement strand
ATATATATATATATAAAATACATGCAAAGCAATGTAATGCCATTGCACATGCATACGCTTGAATTACATATGAGTATAAATACATATATAAAGGTATTTCTAAGCTGTGGGCAAAACACTAAAGTGTGCAACTGTAAAAGTTTTTGAAAACCGTGGAGCCGACTGTTTCTGTACTCTTTTTAAAGTGCCCTCGTCCGCCTGGCCTCTCCGTTCTCTCAACATCATCTTTCTATTACTGTATTAGCCATAGCAATAAAACAATTAAAAATACTTTTTTCGGAACTATAACAGGTGATTTGCTGCGTTCAGAGTGGGATTTATGTCACTTCATCTAAACTTCGTCTACTTCATGACTGCTGAAACTGCCAGCATGCTAGTCAATGAGCTACAGGTTACACAAAAATACACCAAAGCAAGGCTGTGGAGGGAAAATGCAGAGATACACCTTCTACTAGCTGCTTTCAAAACATTTTTTTCCCTGTCCAGTTCTACGTAGGGAAATTTTTAATAGTGGACTAACCAAATTGAACTGAATATGGGGACGGCTATGTCTTACGATCTGCAGGTGAATTCATTGTTAACCTATGTTTTGAACACAAACAGTAGGGGGCGTTCTAAACACTTTTCAGTCAGATCCAGGAATAATTTAGAAATTTCATAAAATTAAATTCATGTAACCTTCAGACTTCTTTAAAAAAAAAAAACAATGTACATTACAATGTTTGAGTGGTAAGCTAATTGATTTGCTGAGGCTAACCTAGCTAAGTACCTTCCTGGTGAAGAACTATTCCTGATGAACAATGTGGGTGAAAAGCTGAAGTTGGCGAGGGCACGTTAAACAGTATTGAAACAGGGTGTAGGACTATTAAACCCAGCCCAAACTTAAACTACTGGATATTACAACAATGACACTTTCCACAGTGCAGCCTGATCGCAGTTCCCAAGTACGGATGCATTTTTCACATTGCTGGTTTACATTTTGTGCTGCTTCAGAAGTTCTGTCCTGATAAAATCACACTACAGAAACAAAGTGAGGCACAACCGCAGATGTACCAATGGGCTTCTTTAACAACTTCGCTTTTAGCATCGATACAGAGATTGCGCTGCAATAACACACTTCATAAAGGGTTCACCGATGTGCTATTAGACACTCATAACTGTCCCACAAGAGCATGAACCAATGCTTATGTCAACTCTGAGCCATTCGGAACAGAAGCATTAATAAATACTAATAAAATACTTATGTGTGATTTACAATAGCAGTCAAAAGTTTGGACACATTTGCTTTTCCTTAGTTTTGCTACAGTGGTGGTGAATTGAACCAGGGGCCTCATCTACAACACAAATACAGCCATTTCAGTTACTATCCAAACCCACAAGTAAGACTACATGTGTCTTCCGAGTCTTATATGTGATGTTGATGGTGATAAAATACTGGTAAATCAGAACTAAATAAGTTTGTCTTAGGGACTATTTTGCCTTATAACGTATCCCTCCACATGAACTGATTTAGTTTTGGACCAAAACCTTCTTAACATTCTGGTAAAACAAGGCCTCAGACATCAGGCAGCGTAATCATATACTGACTATCCGTGAGAGAGCTTTTAGAGACAGACGTCTGGTTGCATTCACCACCACTTTGGACAATTCTGACTGTTTCACACCAAACCCACTCTGAATGACTTTACATTTTAACTGTTTGTGATTCATGAAACAAATTTCAAGTGTCAGGCACAAGCCTTTAGATGAACACGTCTAAGATTAAGCACACATTCAGTCAGGTGGGTCCAAACTTTTGACAGTAGAACTGTTGTTACAGAGCTCACATGTTGTATTCTTCTCTGAGGTTTCCACCATTCATAGCTGATGTACCTTAATGCCAAAAACAGCGTCTGTGGGACTGTGAATCAGGGACCTCTGCTGATAACAAGTAACATTTAACTGGGAGGGTGTTCTGTGGCTTTAACGGAATACTTCAACATTTTTCAGCATAACCTTGACTTTCTGTATCTCTGGCATACAACCAATTAGAAGAGACAATAACTTTATCTCGTTTTCCTGAACTGAAAACATGATTACTTGAAAGTCACTTATAATAGAAGATAATAGGCAGATGCTGAATTCCAAGAATAAACATGGTCACTTTTGCTCTAGGAAGGATTTCTGGTATCCGTGGTGATCAGGCAGAGACTCTGATAACTCCACTCACACTTTTGTCTACACTTTTGTCACATCTCTGAATAAATGAATTTTATGAATTCATTGAATTGAATCAAATGAATCAGCTTATTCTGATTCTGATTCTGATGAATTTTACAACTTAATTAACAAACAATTTTGATAATTAATTACTCTGTGCTTTGCACAAACATTTACTGAGAGAAATCCGCATCTGTCCATTGACCTCTATTATAAGTGAGTTAGAGTTGGAGCGTGTGTGTTGATAGACCATGCACCACATATTCAGCAGATAGAGATGAAGCTGAAAAACACTAAAGTATTCCTTTAACTACTCTAATAAAACCACAGTCCTTGTCCTAAAGTGGTATTAGCGCCAAAGGTGCCGAACTACAGCCTGGAGCGACCGGCAAAGTACCTGCTTATCGAAAGAGAGGAAAAACACACGCTCTACAGATTAATACATAAAAAGTGCTTTAGCCTTCAGTACCATTTATACATTCAAAAACATAAACAAAATAACACACACACACACACACACAGAGAGAGCTTGGGTGAAATGTCGCCTAAACAACACAAAGGCAGCCAGTTCCATTAACCATCCTTTGGCTGATTTAGTTCGTAAAAGAGTGGAGATGAAAGCTGATCAGTGCAATTAGAGAGAGGGAACGATTCGTCTCTTTTTTATAAGCATATTGCATGTTCAAGAGAGCCATGAATCATTTTCCCCTCACCCCAAATGTAGCCGATTATGTCAAGACATGTCTGGAGTATGAAGTGTGTTTAGTTTTAGCACTGGAATAATGTAGCTAACAAGTAATGTAAGTTAATGAATTTGGAGGTCAGAATTAAAAGCATGAAAACACGCCAGTGACCTGTTAGTCTAGCTATTGTTAGCCATATGAGTGTTAACCTTCAAAATGTATTTACCTTCTTAAAGCAGCAAACTTTATGGTCAGTGTTATACACTTAACCAGCTACTGTGTCTGATTTAAACCCTTCCTGCAGGCCTCACAGTGGCCACTCCTCAGATATTTTTATTAATATAACTCAATCAGTCATTTGATTCAAATTATTATAATCAAAATTAAATAAAAATAATTTCAAATTTTACATTTTAATGAAAACTCTGCACTGAGGGACCTCCTGAACAGTGCCCAATTGCATTTTACGGCTTCTGTGAAAAGGAGGTTAATGATAATACTAAAATGTAAATAAATCTCTGTAATCTTATTGAGCTGTATTTTATTGCTGTTGATGGTGTGAGTAGCTGTGCTGATACAACTGCTGAGCTTGGAGTTGAGAACATCAAGTTTCCAAGTTAGAATTCTTATCTGAGGAGACGTTTTCTCTGATTTTTTGGAAATCCAAGCTTTAGTTGAGTTATTAGCATTAGCAGGGCCTAAATCATTAGACACTTGCCTCAAATCTCCAATAGACTTGGTTTTGTGGTTTCTCACAGTGTATGACATACAATTATCTATAAACATGGACTAAATTCAGGCTGCTGCACTTCAATCCATACTTCTATCCATGTTTATAGATACAAGTGTGTTATACAGTGTCAGAAACCACATAACCGAGTCTATTAGGGATCATGCAGTTTGAGGCCAGTGTGTGATGATTAAGACATTCAAATTGATCTACATATTATGTGTTACCTATATTAGTAGCTTGTAGTAAATCTCAGAACACCAACTGCTATAGACATTTTTCTTGTGTCTCAAGGTGTTATCACACATTTTACCTCCCTGAGCATGTACAAATCATGCTCATGATTTCAGACTCTATATGATTTCTGACACTATAACACAAAGATAAAGTTCAGGCTTTAAGATGCTTGCTATAAATATTTTTAACTATGGTATTTTACTTCAGTCCATGTTTATACATAATAGAGTGCTGTACTGTGTTAGAAACCACATAATCAAGTCCATTAGAGATAACTGGACACCTCCACATGCTTTGAGGCAAGTGTGTGATGATTTACTCAAGTTAACTGGTATTAGCATAAGATTCCCTTACTTTTTAGCAACATTTGGCTCATACCTCTAGCGCTAAAACTATAGAAGCAAACTTCAGACACCAAACATATCTTTGCTGATTGACTACATTTGGGCTAAAGGTGGGGGAAATTGATACATTTTTAGTTGAGCTTTCATAGGAATCGTAGTTTCACTGTAAATTTTAGAGTCGAGGTGGGAGCGTTCCGGTAAATTGATCCAGAACTGTTTGATGAAGTTAAAGTATTTCAGTTCGCAGGCCCAGATCCTTCAGCGACAAAGAGCAGGATGTTTTTTCAGCCATTCATTCTTCAGGAAAAAAAAACTGCCACGTTTTCCCGATGTGTGTTAAAGTGTGTGGTGGTGGGAGTGGGGAGGGTGGGGAGTTTACACTCAACCAGCCATCAGTTAGCCAGTTAATCAATCCATACAATCAGTTCATTAGTCTTCAGTTAGACTCTAAAAAAACACAGAAGGGTTTAAAACGTTCGGCGAGAGAAAAGCTTCACCCTGCTGCCAACAAACTGAATAAAACTTAAAAAATAAAAGGTTTAAATTAAGACGTGAGGAGGAAACTGGACGGCAGCGGGGTGTTAAAGGCAGTTGGCACGTAAAGGATGGAAAACAGGTGGGGGGTTCAGTAGGGGGTCGCTGTCTCAGTACAGCCCTTTGGAGTGTCCGAAAATGGCCAGGGGGAAGTGTTTCACGTGAGACGACCACTGAGCGGCCAGCTGGAAAAACTTCACATCGTTCCACTCTACGCCGTCTATCAACACTGCAGAGAAACACACATACACACACAATAAAATGTAAACAGTATAACTCACTTTGAGCTGCAGTAATATCATATTCTAGGTCAATAAAACCCAATAGTAAAGATGGTTGCAATTTAACTGCATCACTTTTGGAATTCTATAATAATTTATAATAATACAGAATAAAGTATGTATTAACGTTAGGCCAAAATAAAATTATCTGGCTATTTTCAAGTGCAAAGAAAGTTTCGTTTATTATTTTTAAAGCAAAGTAAAGTAAAGTGGCCCCTTATAGTCAAGCGTGAACACACCACAGCACACAGTGTGAACAATGTGAAATTCTTTGTCTGCATTTAACCCATTCACCAAGTGAAGCAGTGGGCTGCCACCAATAAGGGGCGCCCGGGGAGCAGTACCTTGCTCAAGGGTACCTCAGTGATAACAACAGCAGTGCTGGGATTTGAACCCACAACCTTCTGATTGCAGGGGCAACTCCCTAACCACTAGTGCACCATCTGTCTATAGTTCACTACTCTGTTTACATTTGTGTAGTTTTAAAGAAGAATTCTGAATCATACCAAAATAGTTGATCAAAATATAGTGAATTCTTTATTAGAATGTTTCTAATAAAGTGTATGGTTGTATGTACTAATGCACACTGAATGCATGAATTATGACTTCTGACCAGAGTCATATGTACTGCAGTCATATGTACTGACATTATTTATTGATAGACAGACTGATTGATAGGTTACCTTTGAGCATTGTTTGCTGGTGCTTGGCAGTGCAGATTAACCGACTGATTCCCTCGATCACTTGACTCTTAGACTCCACCTCTTTGTCTTTCGTCTTCTTGGGCAGAAACATCACTGCACAGGACAAAAAACATTCAGCCCAACAAAAAATAATCTCACTGACTCATAGCACAATCTTACTATCTTACACAACAAGGTCAGCCTGCACTCATTCGAACTTCATTTTTAAGAACAGTATTTAAGAACTTACCTCACTTAGTATTTATGTTTAAAGGGCCAATATCCTACATTTTTTCCCTTTTCCTCACTTATAACATATATGTGGTTTGTCACTGCGAAATTTCTATCATTTTCCAATCTCTCTTTTTTCTTAAAATGAAACAGACTGTTTTTGTTCTTGTTTTAGACTGATATATGCAAAACAGCAGTTCTGTTTGGTCGCCCTTATTGCGCTTCGTTCATAAAGCAGTCGAGGCTGAAACACTCCTTATAACTTCAGCATGAATGGATGGGGCTAAAGTGGTGTAGGCTGAATAGGCAGATATATATAAATGTGATGGTTTTGTGACATCACAAAAACAATGGATTCAAAATGAGTTGATTTTACAGCTTAGTTATATTTGGACAGGGAAGTATATGGAAAGTTTCGAAATTTTGTCAATGCTTAAAAGTGAGGAAAATGTAGTTTTCCACAATATGGGTGATTCAATGTTTAGATCAAGTTCTTGTCATTTTTCTGGACTAGAGTGTCAGCTAAATGAGCAAAATGAAATATTTATGAGCACATTTTCCCACCTTTCTTGTTTTTCTCCTTGGTCACTACAGTCATGGACATGGTCGGCTGCGGCCCCGCCTCAACTCCACCCAGAGGGAGGCGGCTAACCTGCAGTGAGCGAAAGGTGCACTTGAGTGTGTTCTTGGAGGACGAGTCTCTCTTTTCGACGTCTCTTTTTCTTTCTGTCGGAGCCACCCAGTAATCCACCTGCAGACCCATCAGCTCACCCTGCCCGCCTCCAGGAGAACTGCAGCCACAGAGATAGACAAATTCATTTGACAATTAATTCTCGAATTAATCATTAATAATCATTAATAAGATGATACTTTAACATGAATAAATGTGGGTCATATACTGCACAAGTGTATAAACTGCTCTGCCTGCAGGAGGCGGAGTCTGCGCACCTGCAGAAGGGCGAATGAACAGACGGAGAGGAGGGAGGAGTAGGAGAAGCTTCTTTAAGTGCTGGAGATATCTGAGGAGGAGTGGAGGAGAGGAGAGAACTTATCGGCGCAGCATCATCTGAATCACCTACAGAGAGAAAGAGAGGAAGAGAAAGTGACTGAGTGAGAGAGAAATATAAAAGATGAGATGATTTGAGGGGGTTGCTCTGAATGTAAATACAGACCTGAAGCTGCAGAGCTGTGTTCAACAATCCCCACCTTCACCATCTGCTCTCAAAATAAAACATTCATTATTCAGCGCTGAATTGATTAAATTAATTAAAGGTCGTCCTTTTAGTATAAAAAGCCAAATTTGAAAAAAAACACGCATTTTATGAAATGTGTATATTTCAAAAAAAAAAATCTCAGCGCCATCTTGTGGCCTAATGTAAAACAACGTAAAATTTGTTTATCTAAATGTGATGAATAAACACTGAATAAAGATTATTACAAATATTTATAAAACTATATATGCATGCGTGTTGGTGTGTGTGTGTGATTAATACTTACCCCTATAAAAGGGATGAATTTCTGACAGGAATCTTCATCCGGGCTGCAGAGAAGAGGGACAGACAGAAATAAGCGAGCGCCAGCCTAGGTGTATTAGCTGCAGGGGTTTAATCTGCTGAGGGTTCTTCAGCACTAAACTGATGATTATTAGGAGGAGTGATTACATACTAATCAATGAAAATATACTAATCAATCACTTAAAGCACAATCAGACATGTTCACTCTGACTGAGTCTCTGCCGTTGTTTAAAAAGTCTGGATTAATTTTCAGTGTCAGAGTGAGGTGTCTCTGTCTGATCTGGTTTCACTTAGTGGCTCTGATATTGGTGCGTCAATCAAGCTACAAGAAGCTGATTACATGCAAGCTCTCATCCAATCAGCAGCTGCCATTTCTGCCACTTGGCTCCGCCCCCTGTTTTGAGGTGCGTGGAAAAGAAAGCAGTTTCATTCAGGAATATTGAACATAGAGCAGCACAGCCCAGAGGGGGAAAAAAGCACTAACAGAACGAGGAAGATGCTATAGACACCAATCAACCACAACATTAAAACCATTGACAGAGGAAGTAAATAACATTTGATGTGTTAAAAACAGGAAAAATGGGTAAGCATAAAGATCTGAGCCACTTTGACAATGGCCAAACTCTGTGGACCAGAGCATCTCCAAAACAGCAGATTTCTAGGGTGTTCCCATTATGCAGTAGTCAGTACCTACCAAAAGTGGTTCAAGGAAGGACAACCAGCGAACCGGTGTCAGGGTCATTGGTGCCCAAGACTCACTGATGCATGTGGGGGGTGAAGACCAGCCTGTCTGATTTGATCCCACAGAAGAGCTCCTGTAGCCCAAACTACTGAAAAAGTTCATGCTGGCTATTACACACAGTGCAGTGCTGACCCCTGTCAATGGGCATGTAAGCTTTAGAACGCTGCCAACCTGGGGAAGGATGCAAATGCAAGCAGGTGGAGGTAGTGTGATGCTCTGGGCAATGATCTGCTGGATAACCTTGAATCCTGGCATTCAGGTGGAGGTTCCTTCGACACGTACCACCTACGCCTTCATGACAATCGTGCTCCCTAATGGCAGTGGCCTCTTTCAGCGGGATAATGCATCCTGCAAACATTGTTCAGGCATGGTTTGAGGAACATGAGTTTAGGTGTTGACTTGGTCTCCAAATTCTCCAGATCTCAATCTGAACAATTGTCTGTAGGATGTGCTGGACAAACTAGGCTGATCCATGAAGGCCCCATCTTGCAACTTACAGGACTTTAAGGATCTTCTGCTAATGTCTTGGTGGCAAACAGAGAACTTCTTCAGAGTTCTTGTGGAGTCCATGCCTCGATGGGTCAGAGCTGATTTGGTGGCACAAGGGGGGTCCTATTATGCAGGTGGTTTTACTGTTATGGTTGATCGGTGGTAAAAAAAATAAATAAAATGTTATTATTATTCATAAGATCTGATGTTTGCGAGCTTGTACTGTGTGGTACAACCAAGAACAGGACTCTTTTTGCTACTGAAAGAGAGGAAAATAATGAGTAAGAGAGAAATGACATTAAAAGAAGAGCAGCCCAACACATCCATTTACTCATTTTACTGAATATGAAATAATGAGAAAATTCCCATCAATTAAAATGAGCCTTCTTTACCATTAGTGTTCCCAATTTTAAATAAATACATTGTCTAATAATGTATAATACATTTGGTAATTTAAGTATAATATAGTCATCCTTACTACAGTGGCTGTAGCAACACACTCTGTGAGGTGTAAGATATTTTACCAGTATATTTCTATACCCCACTCTCTATAAAATAAAGCATATCAAAACGGAAACAGCTGAAGAGTTTTGGAGATGTTGGACCACAGACAGGAACATAATGACAGCAGCATGAAAAAGAGATCAGGAGAACGAAGGAACCATCAACAGCTTTGGCTTTAAAGGGAAACTCCACCCAGTTTTCAAAATTCCCTCATAAGTAGTTAAGGTGTAAACATCATTCAGAGTCAGAAAGAAGTCAGTCATAGTAGGTTTGGTGTTATGCTCTGTCCTAAAGAAGTTTACCAAGTCAAAATTGTTCACATTGGTGGTGAATGGAACCAGACATGTGCCTCCAAAATCTCCCTCACAGAAAGTTATTACATGAAATGGTTCTGAATGTGATTCCTGAGATGTTGATTTACCAGAGTTTGGAGAAGTGTTTGACCTAAAAAGTCCTTTCATGGTGGAGGGATACATGCAGAGCGTTGTGAGGCAAAATAGTCCCCAAAGAAAACTTATTTAGTTCAGATTTACCACTATTTTTTTTATTATTATCATCATTATATATGAAAAATCAGAAAAAAATGTGCATGTTCACTGGTGAGTTTGGATAGTAAATAAATTGGCTTTATTTGTATTGCAGACTCCGTGACCCCTGGTTCCAATCACCACCACTATGAAGAAATCTGAGACGGTAAGTTCCTCTACAGTTAATCATTTCGCACCAAACCCACACTGAACAACTTTGTTTACATCTCAAGCACTAAATTATGGGGGAATTCTGAAAAAAAGGTGCCCTTTAAAAGAATAGTTGGGCCAAAAATTAAAGTCTCCCTATTTCCCCCTTTTCTCATTTCAAATAATGTTGATGTATGTTTGGGGTCTTCTTCAGCTTTAGCACTGGAGCTAGACTAATGTAACTAACAAGAAACGGAAGCTTATACTGTTCAACATATGGTACTAACTGCTATTTCTAGCAGACTTCCTTATGTGGTTTCTGACACTGTACAACACACTGTAATGTAAAACCATGGTCTAAATCCAAGCTGCTACTGTTTATAGGTAGACTACCATGCTTTAATCCATAGATAACAGTGTGTGGTACAGTGTCAGAAACCACAGAAGTGAATCTGTTTGAGATTACTGGACACCTCCACATAGCTTGAGGCGAGAGTGCGAGGATGTAGGCTCGTAGTGAACTTCAGCACTAAAGCTAAAGAAGAACATTTTAGACTTCAAACATGTCTCGACTGGTCGACTACATTTCGGGGTGGGTGTTTTTCACTGATCTATCTCTTAAAATGCGATGGTTACTTCCTGCAGGATCACATCGTCTCCTTCATACAAGAACATTAACGGAGAAGAAGACGAGAGAGAGAGAAAATGAGGGAGCGGGCAGGCAGACCACAATACCTTACTGCAAAATCAAAATGAAAGCTCTTTTTCCTTCAGAGTGGGCGAAGAAAAAAAGACAAAATAAACAGAAAAGAAGGTGTTATTCACACACACACACACACACACACACACACACACACATACACACACACATACACACACACACACACACACACACATACACACACACACACACACACAC
>JBBPCZ010000156.1:20786373-20804898 GCA_037974445.1 Brycinus macrolepidotus | reverse complement strand
CTTCCAAGAAGAGTGGAAGCTGTTATAGCTGCAAAGGGGGACCAACTCCATATTAAAGTCTATGGATTTGAATGCAAGGTAATTAAAGTCCCTGTTGGTATAACAGTCAGGCATCCCAACACTTTTGTCCATATAATATAATTCCACGCTACAGGTTTACAGCTTTATCTACATCAATTAAAGGAAATGCTGCAGGACAGATATTGTATGTTGGACCACTCTCAGCACAGCAGCAACAGTCATGGTAGTGCGGGTGGTGTTATGAGCATCAGACTCATCTGGGTTTTACAGGGTCATGGCTAAAGCGAGATTGGTCCACCACCCAGAAACTGACCTCTGCTGAAAGTCTAGAGGAGCCAGTTAACATTGTGCATCAACACACAGCCTACAGGCTCCAACTGTCCACCAGCACATTAAAATACTCCATAAACAAAGCCTGACTTGCTTAGAAAAATGTTTGACAGCTCCAGCCTCTCCTTTAAACACTCTGTAAGCATGATGTTACTGCACCATCTAGCGGCCACGAGTTATAGCACATCATACCGTTTGAAGCATTGAATTACTGTATTCAGAGAAGAATGAGGGGGTAAAAAAAACAAGGAGAACCCTTAAGGATTATATTTTATTTCTGTAATAAATCAGTATTCACAGTTAATTTATAGAACCTGTAGAACACCTCAAACTCCCCAACTCAAAAACAGCACAAAGCTGACAGCTTCAAATTAAAGACTTTGATAAAGAAATAAAGAACAGAACAAAAACACAGAAATCACATTACTGTTAAAAAAAAAAAAAGGGAAATAAAAAAACAGCAAATTCAGATTTGTGAATTGGGACTGGTGCACATCTGCACCTACTTTAACTGGTTAACTGAAGTGCTTCACTACTGCTAACAAATGGAGCAGAGAAAGCAAAACTCACCAAGGGGAAGGACTAAAAAAAAAAAACCCTGCAATTATTGCAAGATCTTTCAAGCAAAGGAGAAAACTAAGGCATATTACAGAAAAAAGGAAAGTTTACTCAATTATACTTAAAGGAATAACTCCATGCCAACGTGGCTGACGAATGGAAAGGCAACAGCCATCAATTAACGTGACTCGGTTTTTGGACAGTGCTAACGACTGGCTAATGAGTAACCCAGTGTTTCTTAAACTAATCTGTAGCACACAATCGATTACCACAGACACCTTCAATGCTTCTGCAGCTGCCCACTGGCTTCTACTACAGCTTTGAGTCAGCAGGTTCTCTGCTCTCCCTCCAAGTTCAGCGAAACATGCTGAAATGGTCCACGGTCACTGACCGTATGCTGCAGATAGAGATCTGTCTGAAAAATGCTGGAGATCCTCTTCAACATTAGCCATGTTGACTAAACTATTCCTTTAATACATAAACTTTTTTTTGAAGTCATCAAGTTAACACACACACAGCCTCATACACACACGCTTGTTATCTCTCTCTCAGTGCTGGCTCTCTGTGGATGCTGAGCGGGAGCGGGAACGGGAACGGGAGCGGGAACGGGACGGTTTCCTCTGAGCAGAAGGAGAGGGAGATGCAGATCTTGAGCGAGAGGCGGCTGACTGTTTTTTCTCTGGAGTGCGGCTGGCGGAACGTGAGCGGCTGCGTGAGCGTTTACTCTCATGCTTGCTCTCACGGCTCCGACTCCGGCTGGCCGACTTGGAACGTGAGCGGGAACGGGACCGAGAAGAGCTGCGAGACCGGCTTCGGCTGCGGCTGGAGGGGAGAAAAAAGAAAAATCAATATCAATATTTACACTGAACACATACAAAGCCCAAAGAGTGGGACAAACAGAACCAAAAACAATGGGCTCATAATGGGACCACTCCAGAGATTTTTAGGCTTAACACTGCCATCAACAAAACCCAAAAGACAGAAAATCAAGAGGAAAGGAAGAAAGATTCCTACGTACTTCCTCTTGCGGTCCTCGAACAGTTTAATTTTACGACCGTTTAGATCCGTGCCATCCAGCTTCTCTATGGCGTTCTTCATATCACTGTGAGAGGCAAACTCAACAACCCTAAAACACAGAATAACCAGATCAAAAACAAACTAATCCACAGTCTGAGTTAGTCCTGGATAATTGTCTGTATTGTCTCTGATAATTGTCTCCCAACAATACAGGTTAGTTTTAGCACCAATTATAGATACAAGCCATTTACTAACAACGATCATTTAAAAAAAAAAAGCCATAAAAAGTTTCCTTTCTGTAACTGTGTTGATAACCTTTACAGTACTGTGTAAGACACCTTAATAGGACAAACACATACCAAACAGAACATGCTGATAGGCATGTTAGAGTCTTGAGCAGCAGTACTCAAAAAAGCAAGGGCACACTCAACACTCACTGATTAACAATCAATCCCAAACTTACCCATTACTGTCCATCAACCTGTTACTTTATTAGTGCCAAGTTAACTTTCTAACCTTTTACAATGTCACTTTTTACATCCTTGTGAAAAAAGGATGCATCAGCTATTCTTGGAAGTGAAATAATATGGAATATGGAAGTGAAAAAAATTTGGACTTGGTGCATCCTGGCCGTTTAAGGGGTTATGGCCAACTTTAATATCTTTAATTCTGACTCCTTGCCCAGCATTAATTTCATAGCTAACATCTTGCCGATAACCAAACAAGGCTTACCCCTCGTTCTTGTTCGTCCTGTGGGCATCCACAAACGTCACATCTCCAACTTTCCGCATCAGGTCTTTCAGGTCCTACAGCAAAGCAAGAGAACATTCAGTGATGCACACGACTCTCTCACACAACCCACCGAGACGAACACACTCTGAACAAACACAAAGGTTTAAACACACTGCATCCCGCAGCCACACCTGTCTGACTGTTACAAGCCCTAAAGTGTGCACTTGAGGTGTAATGTGCACTTCTATGAAGCGCCCTTCAAACACCTTGATCATGTGACCATGTGAGCGTACTTCACCCACAAAACAGATGCCAATTTGCAAATGTGCTCCAGGTATTGTCGGTTTTCAGAATGTAATTGATGTTATGGCTTTACTTAAAGCCTAACAAGAGCATGAAGAAAGAAGAGGCACAAAGCACAGCATCGTTATTGATTTAATTGCTATAAAGAACTCGCGCACAGCATTCTCCATTTAAATTTATATAAATGTCGTTCCTGCTTAATTTGATATCCTCCTGACTTCCTCCACTGAAGAGCCCAGACCCTAAATTTCTTATATTATCCCCCGCCATCTCCACTTAACACGTTTTTTTACATGTTAATTTTTACATGACCATTCTCCAATCTCTCTATAGCCCTCAGAATTAAACAGGTAGTTTATTACTGTACCTTTAATTCTAAATTTCCTTTCTGATTTACTGCCCTGTATTGTACTACATTCAAAAAAGGCAGTAGGCTGAAAAGGTGTATATGTAAATAAGTTATTTTCCTAGCATTTAGATACATCACTTGTTTTAAAAAGCAAGTAAAATGTAATAGTGACATGGGACCTTTAACCCACCCTCATAACATTCCACCTACAGTAAACTCCCAACCCTTCATCCATGTGATCTATCAGTGTGTTGAGATACTTACCGTTCCAAACCACAGAAGACATTAGCAAAGAGCCACTTCTCCAAATACCAAACGGAACCAATGCAGTTTAAACGACCTTGGCCTCGACCCCTCCGGCCTCCACAAGCACGGACCCACCAGAGATAGCGAGAGGAGTGTGCACCCCCCTGCTTCTGCACCAACAGAAAAAGACCCAAACGGGGCGCAGGGGGGCGGCGTGGAGCCGATTTGTGACCACAGACCCTCCAGAGTGGCTACCCAAGTCCTCTAAGGCTATCCTGCGCTACCGCTTTCACCCGCTATGGGGCCCAGCCAAGAATTAGACCAGCCGCAACTGCGTGTAGGGAGAGGCACCACATGGACACTATTCAGAACACAACCAGCAGAGGGCGCTATGCACCTCAGGGGCTGTGCATGCAACTCCAATTAAAGAATACCAGAGCACAGCTGTTAAAGAAAAGGTTTGAAAAGATGGGTCTCAGTTAGATGACCTTTCAGCAATTAGCAGAAAAATAACCATTAAACAATAAGGCAAATCATGATAGAGAACTGAGAGTACCTTATTAATATACATACTTTTAAAAAAAGGGCGATTACTGTTACATTGTGTTTGTGACTCTTACTGTATTGGGGTGAAAAGGAAACGGTAAGTAAGTAAAAAAAAAAAAAAAATTTAGAAAAAAAAAGAAGAAGAAGAAGAAGAAGAAAAAAAAAAAAATTAAGTGACTCTTTCAGTTCATCCACATCCCTCACCTGCCAACTGATCCGGGAGGAGAGATTCTCCACGATAATTCTGTGCTCCGTTCGAACAGGTGGACCATACCTGAGCCACAGAAAGAGCCAGAACAAAGTTTATCTTAAATTGCTCATTGCAATACTAACTGTTCACACACAGAAATGTAATTGTATTTCCTCACCTGGATCCCGCACTGCGTGACTGACGGTAGCCTCCAAAACGTGGAGAGAAACGCCCCCCCATTCCAGGACCACCTCCTCTGCCACGACGGGACCGAGCATGCTCAATGGTCACCCTACACATGCAAAAATGCAGAAAATCAACACTGCTTAAACATGATACTTCTCAGGTTCTCTAATCCTGGTTTATGACTGCTGCCAGCAAATTTTAGAATTTATGCTCACAAACAAGATTACTAACATTTTTTTGACCTATTAGACAGAACCGTCACTAAATGTGAAGACTGAGGACCATTGCTCTCACCTATTCTTAACTTAAAGCAAGACAACCGCTATAAATTAAGGATGAGTGAGAGCAATGTAACAATACACTATAGGGATAGGTATGCTTTCTTTAGTGTATAATATGGTCAGTACTTCTGGAACAATAAACTGCATGGAACACAAAAAAAGTTCAGACCAAATACAGACTGTATACCCAGGCAGTTTGTATACTATGGTATGTATAAATACTGCTGGAATTACTTTCAGTACCTCCCACATTTGAAACCCCCATTAAATGGCAACATTATGAATAACTATTTTGACCTCAAATATTAAGACTGTGTGCCCCCTCCATATCAACCATTCAA
Source organism: Brycinus macrolepidotus (assembly GCA_037974445.1). Classification (NCBI taxonomy): domain Eukaryota; kingdom Metazoa; phylum Chordata; class Actinopteri; order Characiformes; family Alestidae; genus Brycinus; species Brycinus macrolepidotus. Next base: position 20,799,798 of record JBBPCZ010000156.1, on the reverse strand, counting down.
AACAAAAAAAAGAAGGGAAGAGAGCTCCTTCACACCTCTCACTGCAAAGCTCCTTTCCATTCAGCTCATACACTGCATCATCTGCATCCCTGTGGTCATCAAACTCCTGCAGACAGAAATGGGTTAAGACTCCCTACAGTGACTGAACATGTATAACAGTGGTATTTTCTCAATGCTCACCACAAAGCCAAAGCCATTCTTCAGGTTGATCTCTCGGATGCGCCCGTAGCCCTTGAAGAACTTCTCCACGTCTCTTTCCCGAGCATGTGGGCTCAGACGACCGATGAACACGCGGCATCCACTCATGGTGTGACCTTACAATAAGCTGAAAGAAAAAAAAGACCTCATGTTATGATGTGTTCAAGACATGCCAGAAATTTGGACATAGCAAACAGTGACTCAAAATAATTTACTTAAACAGCCTGGATCTTTTGTTTGGAAACCAACCTGACATTACAACTACAATTAATCATGTGTCCTATGTCATGAAAACAATTTTACAAACACTACTGTATCAGCAAAGCTAAAGTGTTAGTTTGTGCAAATAAGCTTGTATTGATATTAGCTTACTAGTTTACCCGAGCTTCAATGATATGAACATGATTGGCAATTTATGACTCAAAAAAATGTACAGCAGCTGCAACGTACACTATATGGACAAAAGTATTTGGACGCCTGAACATTACACCAGCATTGCCTTCAAATGCATATACTTTAATATGGAGCTTTAATCCTCAGTCTGGTAGTTATCAGTCAAACTACGATTTCCCCCCTTCAGAAACAAAGTCCAGCCAGAGTAGAGACCTAAGAACTCGAAATTAATATTCAACTCTAAACGTTCCTCCAATTTCTCTGTTCCACCTTAAATGGGGCAGCAGTTGCGTTCTCTCTCCAACACTGGATTGTAACCGCCACGCCATTTAAGGTGGAACTAAAAACTAACCCAATTTCACTGAATAAATTGCATACAGTTTATAAACAAATGTTTGCTGCGCACCAATATTTCTCAGCAGTGTTTTGCACTATTTAGGAACACTTTAACGACTGTTTTTAAGGATTCTTAATCAGCTGAGTCAGGCTTCCCCCCCCAAAGTGCCCTAGATTTAACAGCACGGATAAAAAAAAAACATCTACCTGTCCCAAATGTCTAATACAAAAATACACAAATTATTTTACACCTAATAAAAGAAAGAAGGCCAGGAATAGCTTCGTTTTAGATCAAATATCGACAAGTTTTCGAACAAAATCCGATAAGCAGAAGCGGCCATTAGCTGTGTAGCTAAAGCTAATGCTAAAGCTAACACGTCGGATGGATGTTTGGCTGGTTGTGCGGGATTTTCGCCCAAATAGAGTACACAAACTGGTCCTAAATCGACTCTAAATGTAGTTAATAAACACAAGAACACATTACGTTTGCAATAAACATCTTAAAATGTAGTAAAACCGTCTCCAGCGTGCCTCACCTGCTAGACCTCGCTGTGATAAAATGGCGCTCAAGTAGAAAGATGACGCGGAGAACGCGGGCGGGGCCTTTTACCATTTTCGTTGAGGGGGCGGGCTTTCGGCATGGGCTGAACCAATCAGATTATCTCTTTTTATTTTGTTTACTTCTATTTCTGTTTTTTATTTATTTATTTGTTTACATTCTACTGTATTTTTAAATTTGTATTATTAAATTTAAATTACGACAATTCCTATTTTGAGGAAGGCATACATAACACACGCTACAACAAATCCGAAAACAACAACAAACAGCGTACACTATATGGACAAAAGTATTGGGACGCCTGACCATTACAACAACAGAGACTTTAATGACTGCATTCAGAGACTTTAATGTGGAGTTGGGCTCTATGCGAGCCAGGCAAGTTCTTCCACACCAAACTCATCCAACCATGTCTTTATTGATCTTGCTTTGTGCACTGGGGCACAGTCGTGCTGGAATAGAAAAGGTTCTTCCCCAAACTGTGTCCACAAAGTTGGAAGCATGGCATCGTCCAAAATGTCTTGGTATGCTGGAGCGTTAAGATTGCCCTTCACTGGAAGTAAGGGGCCTAGCACACAGACTGAAAAACAGGTGTCCCAATACTTTTGTTCATATAGTGTACATCCACAAGCAAAATTAAGGCCAGGGGTAAAAAAAAAATATATAAAAAGCAACATGTTTTTAGTGCTGTTTTAATAAAATATCCTCGTAATTCCAAAGAGTTTAATCAATTTCCCTCTTCCATCTGCTTTCTTTGAATTCGCCTGATCTGTAGCCCAGGACCTCACTTACACTGTTTTCATTACACACTAGCAGTCAAAAGTTATTACACACACTGAGATTTTCCAGATTTGCATGTTACTCACTTAATAGTTGCTAATAATACACTTAATATTTTTTGCTAATAAATAAATTTACACTATGTTCATCATCTGAGTACCTTTATTAGCCAGAAAATGTCATATTTTTTATTCATCACTACTGACCTACAAAAATCCACCTAATATAATTATAATGTGGATCACCAGACAAGTGTTAGATATTTAACGAGCTATTAAGTGACAGCAAATGGGATGAAACAGTTTACGAGTGCATCTAAAGTTAAAGGACAGTCTAGAGTTTGACTCTGCATCACCACACAACCAGTTAACAGGATGTCAGACATGCACTGTTACAGAATCTTTCCATGTTATAAAGGAGACTTTATCTGACATATTTTCATTTATAGTTGTACACTCAGCAACATTCCAATGCTTAACAAGATCAAAAATCTGCAGTTTTTGCTGGCAAGTGAGGTCTGTCCAACTGAGTAAATCTACTTTTTAATTTCATGTGGAAAGCTGAATTCACTATGTTATAAAATCTGTAGTTATTAACATATATGAAAAAGTAGGCTTAATTTTCTAGATTGTTATGCCCTAAATTTCACCTTTAAATGAACTGGCTTATGCATTGTAGAAGGAACTCAACACCCTTGTGGACTTCATTCCTTTTATCACATTTCCTCACAGTTTGGTGGCATAAACTTTCTCCGAGTCTGCAATTACAAGGTTGATAAGTTACCCCCATTACGCTCTGCCTTTCATAAACAAGTCCTAACCTTTGGACTTCAAGCACAATTTCTCCTGGTGGTGTTCTTTACAGGACTAAATATTTTTGTAGAAGTGGTTTTCAAAGAATGTGATTCTAGTTAGTCAGCTGATAACCCCTCAAGGTCATTTATTGAATTATCTGGATTTTTAATTCGTTTTTAATTTCCTGTTACGCGTAAAACACTTGCTATTGTACTTGGTTCTCTTCTTTCAGGACATTGTATTAGTACTTAGTGTCCTTTCTGACAGGAGGAGATTTGTAGATACTATTGACTGGCCTCTGCCACAAAAAATCTGACAAATAAGGTAAATTAAGCATTTTTTCAAATTCTCCATAATTTTACCCTGCTAACCACTACATTATTATTATTATTATTATTATTACTATTATGAATTTGATTTAAAGGCACCTTTCAAGGCGCTCAAGGACATCTTACAGACAAGTATAAACCAGGGCATAAAATTAATAATGCAAAACTAGACAAGTAAAATAGATAATACATAAATATAATAAATAAACATGATATATAAAATCACAAGAGTGCAAGACTAGAAATGGGTGCAGTCTTCTTCCCCTTGCCAATATCTTCAGGAAATTTGGTATTCAGTTTCACTGCTATGCTGACACCCAGCTCCACGTATCTACCAAGCCTGACCCCACCCTTCCCATGTCTTACTACAAATCTTCTGTTGTTACTGGGGTGGCCGATACCGATACTGCACCCTTGAGTATCTGCTGATATCGATACCAATCCCATATCATCTTTTTCCCTCTCTTAAACAACATAGCACATTTGTCTGGATGCACTTTGAATCCAAATGGACTCCTTTCTTCCTCTAGGGGGCGCTATGTAAGTTATAAAATTCCAGTTTCTACACTCTTATAGTGCTCAGTTTATGGAATTTTGGCATACATGGGTGAATTGCCAATGGTTATTTGTTAAACATATAAACTGTTTGAGTGCAGGAGCCTGTATTTTAATACTGGGTCCTGGAGTTGGTGTAATGCAGGTATTTGGCAGAGGGTTTATCTAAAATATGTCACATTTTTACACATTTAGGCCTCATTTTTGGGCCTGAAAGTAAACAAATTGGCAAACTGGAGACAGTAAAATCTTTTCAGTGCTTTATTCGGTTCAGCATTTGTAAAACTGGGACGATCTTCCAGTTCACAAAAGTAAATACTAATTGCGGTTAAAACTGACAACAGTAGAAAAAGGGACGTTTCGACTAAGGTCGTTAGTAGAAAGTTCCAGAAGCAGTGGCCTCTTCAGTCCAAAGGCATCCACAAAGAGAAACGGCAAAATGGATAAAATAACCATGAGTGACAAGTCTGAGGATTATCATTTTAAATGAGTAAATGAGGTTTGTAAAGTTTCCAGCAGCTGTAATTAGCAGTTGTATGACTGTAGCTGCCTGAGACTCCACAGCAAGCTGCATGATGACCTGAAAAATGGGGAGGAGAATAGAGGGCTTGATTGACAGGTGTTCTTTATAACAGAGCATTAGAAGTTCCGAAAAAAACACACTGCCGGCAGCATGAGACAGGAATCATAGCATTCCCTGGAGCTGGATTAATTTTCCTAAGTTAAACTGTGTAGCATAAGTTGAGGAATTTGACTGGCCGATTGGTTCTGGACAATTTCCTGGATATAAATTTCATAGCACAGGAATATCCAGCTGGACATGTCTGGGCAAAACTAGCTATCTAGTTTGCTCATGTTGGTGTGGTAGCTCACGTTGGTGTTCGGCAAATAAAAGTTATAGTTAGCTACACTATATAGACAAAAGTATCGGGACACATCTGTTTTTCAGGGTTTGAGCTTGGCCCCTTACTTCAAGTGAAGGGCAATCTCAACACTTCAGCAGACCAAGACATTTTGAACAACGCCATGCTTCCAACTTTGTGGACACAGTTTGGGGAAGAACCTTTTCTATTCCAGCATGACTGTGCCCAAAGCAAGGGCCATAAAGACATGGCTGGATGAGTTTCGGTGTGGAAGAACTTGACTGGAGGGACCAACTCCATATTAATGTCTATGTGTTTGAATGCAATGTCCTTAAAGTCCCTGTTGGTGTAATGGTCAGGCATCCCAATATGTTTGTCCACATAGTATACCTAACTAACACAGAAAAAATTGCCATGTTAATGTGTCCAGCTTCATGTATACTACAGCATGTTTTCTGTGAAAGTTTATTTGTGCTAATAAACTTTTACCCATTGTTAACATGAGCTACACCAACACAACTAGTGAAATTAAATAGCTTGCTAGCCAGTCTGGGGCTCAAATGCTCATGACAGGCCACATTTAGTCACAATAAAAGTACAAATACTGTTGGTTAGTAATAGACTACATGTAATCCCGATTCCATAATCTGATTATAAAAAAAATTAAGAACTCAGATTAGAACATCTTTTTAAAAAAGCAGATTTGCTATTACTTAGATATACAATTCACATGCTGTTTTAGTAAAAGAAGCAAGTAAATCAGAATGTGCACATAAACTGCATAATAGCTCTAGCACTAAGATAATAATTAATAATTAAATGTGGTTGTGGGAGAAAGACGGAAAGGGGAGGGGCTTAATTAAAGCTGTATCTTCAAATGGTTAGGACTTTATCAAACTAGGTACGAAACCAAACAATTCATTTAGATTAAAAATCACTTTAAATCACACTAGATTGCACCCTTGAAGTAATCGAAAAGATTATGTTCCTGACTACATTTGTAGTCATCGTTTCTAAGCAGCACCAGATTTCTTAGGAGACTAACCGAACATGCGGCCACCATTAGGTGCAAAAAAATACACTGAGGAACCCACAGACTCTAAAAACTACATACACTGCAGATTCATACTGGATTAAAATGTCAAAATCACTCCATAGTTATTAGTGTTGTGATCAGTCATAGTCCACTGCAGATTCACACTGAATTAGATTAAACCGTTTCGCCGTTAATCACTTAAATAGGCCTCCTTAGGTAAAACTAATGCAGCTCCAATAGTGTTAAAAACTGCATAGTGGGTGAAAAAAGAAATTGATGCTTTGGGTTTTAAAATAATACTGGAAGGAGTTAATGAGCTTAAAACACATTATGGTTGCCACATCCTTGAAAATTTCCCCTTTTTCTGCCTCCAGGCTTTAGCTGAGCGATCAGTCCATCAGCAAAACAAGGAGGACATTGTTGCTGAACACTAAGAGTCAACAGCTTATAGTTATATGGCTGCTCTTCCATACTGTTTGTGTGTGTTTAGTCATAGTCCATCTTTATCTTCATGCAATGTTAAAGAGTTCTTCAGTTCTAGCTTAAAAACACTGGCGCAACCTTGCAAATAATGCCAAAATAAATAAATAAATAAACATATAAAATCTAACATCTGAATCTAAAAAAAATGACATCATGTTATCAAATCGACCATCTTGAAAATAAAATTGAACAAAACCAAATTTGTCTGAGAAACAAAACAGAACACTTAAAGTACTGCCAATGTTGCTAACAATCGATATTAGCCAATAGTCACGAATCAGCATTATGGAATGACATCGTGTGAGCTGGCGCTACTGGCTTGCGATCCCAATTAGCAACATTAGTGTGTTTGGTCGAGGCTATTCCTTTAATCTTCCTTTTAAAGGGACGTGTGATTTTATTCCCTGGCACGCTGTCCTCAAGTGAACCGGCCAATAACAGTAAACGAAGAGTCTCGCCTTTAAAATATTTACACAGTAAAAGTAGAAAAGAGTCCAAGTACAACTAACCCGGCTATTTGGAGGTATAACTTTTTCATGAAAAAAAAAAAAGACTTCCAAAAAACAACTAGAAGAGTTCAGTCTAAAAGTCTAAGGGGTTTCACTGAAAAGCACAAACTCCAGTCAGAAGCAGGTTTACAGTACTACGGTAGAGGAGAAGGGGTAAATACTGCAAAAAAGAGGAAGAGGCCTATCAGTGGTCAGTCTGAGCCATCAGTCGTTTTTTTCACCCTCCGCCAAATGGAGGGAGGTTCTAAAAAAGGAAAATGCACGACGGTAAATACTGTTTTCTATTCGAGGGAATAAAAAAGGAGTAATAAGACTTGAGAGTATTTAAAGTGACAGTTTGGTGAGACATCAAATTTACACAACAAATCTCCATCCTTTATAGTCAATCAGAGATGTGTTTAGTGTCTGTTTCTTTAGTTTGCCAATAGAGCTACGAAGCTAATGAACAAAAGAAAAGGATCTGCCATTGTACACTATACGGACAAATGTATTGGGACCTGTTTTCCAGGGTTTGGGCTAGGCCCCTTACTTCCAGTGGAGGACAGTCTTAAAGCAGACCAAAACATTTGGGACAACGCCATGCTTCCAACTCTGTGGACACAGTTTGGGGAAGACCCTTTTCTATTCCAGCATGACTGTGCCTCAGTGCACAAAGCAAGCTCCATTAAGACATGGCTGGATGAGTTCGGTGTGGAAGAACTTGACTGGCCGCACAGAGCCCTGACCTCAACCCCATCCAGCACCTTTGGGAACGGAGATTGTGAGCCAGGCCTTCTCATCCAACATCAGTCATAAATGCTCTACAGAATGAATGGACACAAATTCCCACAGAAACTCCAAAATCTTGTGGAAAGTCTTTCAGGAAGAGTGGAAGCTGTTAAAGCTGCAAAGCGGGACCAACTCCATATTAACATCTATGTATTTGAATGCAATGTCAAAAGTTCCTGTTGGTGTAATGGTCAGGCATCCCAATACTAAAATACAAATAGTGTACTTTAGTCCACGTTTATAAATAAGTGTGTCAGAAATCACATAGGCAAGTGTATTAGAGATTACTGGACATTTCCACTCAGCCTGAGGCAAGTGTGTGATTGTAATTGGTGGGGATTATTTGTTATAATTTGTTAGTTTTGTAGTTCCAGTGCTAAAACGAAGAAAGCAGACTTCAGACACCAAACATGTCTTGGTTAATCAGCTGCATTTGGGGTAGGAAACTGTGTAAATCAGATTTTCTCTGCTAAACTATCACTTTAATAGGACTTGTAAGAGGCTTTTAAATCCCTGGTGGCGTGCGACCTTCGTCCTCCTCCAGGAAACAGTTCTGAGGTCTGGTGGTCATCCAGGCTGGTAGGGGATGCTGTGAGCAGCCCTCTGAAGCAGCAGGAGGATGGGAAGAGTGTGTGTGTGTGTGTGTGTGTGTGAGAGAGAGAGAGAGAGAGAGAGAGAGAGAGAGAGAGAATCTCACATGGCCCTCTAGTGGACGTATAGTGCACTACATGAGAGCTGAAGCCTCTGTTTCATGACCTACACTACACTGCACTGCACAGAGAAACAGAGAGCCATGTGAGACGCAGCCTGTGTGTGTTTGTGTATGTCTCTGCGTTGTAGTGATGAAATTAGACGCGTGTGTGTCTGCAGGTGTGTGATGCTCCCCCGGCGGCCCCCGAGGGCTCCTCATCAGTGGACTCACTGTGCCTGTGTGAGTGCGGGTGTGAGTGTGTGTGAGTGTGTGTGTGCGTGTGTGTGTGTGTGTGTGAGTGTGTGCTGATGTGGCTCTGCAGGGCGGCCGGCGTGAGCCATTCTTTAGGCAGGCAGCTCTGCAGGAACGGGATACAGGAGCTAAAATACGCCAAACGGTTCACCCAGCGAGGAATCTCACGCCCACACAGCAGCTATAGAGAGAGAGAGAGGGAGGGAGGGAGAGAGAGAGAGATCAGACTTTAAGCATACAATACATGCATACAATCCCCCTCTCCAGGTTTAGCCCACTAATGTGTTCTTCCGTAGCTAGTGACCTGAGATTGATCTTTACATAATTTTTGCAAATGCAGGGATTTTTAAGGACGTCCGACAGACTAAACAGAAGAATCACCCATGTCAGCTGTTTAAATATTACTAACTGACTAAGGGAACATCTTGGCCCACACCGACCTGCTGCATGACTGAACACACTCTATGGATGCAGCACACACTGTGAGCTGCTGTAGTATAGTAGGACATACTGTAGGGCCTTTGCTAAGCTAACAACACTGATTAACAGAGGGAAAGAGAGAGATAGAGAGAGACAAAGAGAGGAAGCATGAGAGAGAGAGGGAGAAAGAAAACGTGAGAGAAAGAAAGAGAAAGAGAGAGAGACTAAGAGAGAAAGCGTGAGACAGAGAAGGAGAAAGAAAGAAAACATGAGAGAGGGAAGGAGAGAGAAAAGGTGAGAGAAAGGAAAAGAGAGAGAGAGAGAGAGAAGGAGAGAGTAAGAAAGTCATGAGAGAAAGAGTAAGAGAGAGAAGGAGTAAGAAACAGAGAGAGAGAGCAAGAGAGAAAGAGTGAGAGAGCGAGAGAGAAAGATAGTGTGAGAGATGGAAAGGAAAAATGAGAGAGAGGAGGAGAGAGAAAGGGAGAGAGAGAAACACAGCAGCTCTTGTCGCCAAATATATATAAAGAATGTCACCGCCTGCAGGACAGTGAGTAACTCTACACCCGCCTGACCTTCACACTTTCCAACATACTTAAACCGGTCCTGATTACATAATTACTATTATTTTTATTATTACTACCATTTTTTATGGCATTCATTATTATTTACCTCGTTATTTTATGTATCTACTTTATTACAGCTTCATGCTAATTTGTATTTCACATTATTTCATGATTTATCTTTAAATTGCTTTATCACTGACTTTTTTCTATGATTAACAACAGCGTTATCAATAACTCTATAATTACTGTTAGTTTCACATGTTCAGTTTTTCAGTTAGATTACTTTAAACACTACATTCTGCTTCAGCAACATAATCCCTGAAACAGTACTGCCAATAAAGCCACTTTGAGAGAGAGAGAGACAAAGAGAGAGAGAAAGGGAGAGAGAGAAAGACGAAGAGAGAAAGCGTGAGAGAAAGAGAAAGGAAGAGAGAGAGAGAAAGAGAGAGAGAGAGCTCTAACCTCAGAGAGGGCGGAGGAGAAGTGGTTGCAGTTTTTGTGCATTAGGTGATACGCGTTGCCCTTAAACTCTTTTCCCAGCTCCTCCATGATCTTATCAATGTCCTCCTCTGTGAAGTCCGTCGTTCCCAGAGCAATGGCCTCTCTGTGGGGAGACAAATAAAAGTCTGATTGTGGTGCTTGTCTGTGACCCTCTTCACACCTGGCCTTAACTTCCCATCGTCTTGGGTGATTTGATCACAAAAGACTCTCGGAACGCAGAGCCGTTCACACCTGGCCCTCTCCACTGACCACCTGTGGCCAGATTTCTTACATATTTTCCGCCGCTGGAGTTCTGCACACATTTACATTCTCTCTCTCTCTCCCTCTCTATTTCTATCTCTCTCTCTCGACACAAGGCCAAAATGTACCCGCTCAATAATTCATTAACTTAAGTAACTAGGATGTAATTTAGATTGTAATTTTGGGATGATAAACAAGCATTTAACTGTGTGCTTTGAATTAAGGGACATAAATAATTCTTAGTCTAGTAAATCAATCAGTAAGTAAAGTACTCTGCAGTCAGACAAGACAGACTGCATGAACAGTTAACTTCCCTCAGGAATAAACTCTGACTCTGTTTTGCTTCATTATTTAACCCCTTTCCTTTGCATTACTTTTAATAGTTTACCATGGTTCATTTGAACCATTCTGTTTCTTTCAACTTTATAAACTATTATTTGAAGGTATCTTTGGAGTGCAGGCTGAGATTTTTTCCAAATAAACGAAGAAGAATCTTTCAGCTCGTGTTTTGTTAGCCCAGCTTGATTAACCCAGGTAGCAGACAATTTCCAAATAGTCTCATGATCGTTCTGAATTTTCCAGCCGATGTGGGGAGTGCTCTCTTACAGTCGAAGAAACATGGAGCCACAACAAATGTTATTTGGTCAAATGTGTCCCTGATGCTTCTGAAAGTGATGAGATTAAAGACACATTACAGCCCGTTCACACTTTGTGACTGGATCACCCAAGATGCATCTAAATGCCAGGTGTGAACAGGCACTGTGTGTGTGTGTGTGTGTGTGTGTGTGTGTTACTGAATTTGTGATATGCAGTGTTGTGTAATCTTTCATGCTGAAATTCTAATAAATAATAAGTATAATGGACAAATGCATCTTATAACCACTGTTAATATTAATAATAAAAATTAATCATCTTTGTATTTTCTGTATATAAGATTTAGATTATATTGTATATTATATTGTATTGTTCATTTATACACGTGTGTGTGTGTATGTATATGTATATATGTATATATATATATATATGTATGTGTATATATATATATGTATATATGTATATATATATATATATATGTATATGTGCATGTGTGTGTATATGTATATATATGTATATATGTATGTGTGTACACATGTATATATATATATGTCCATACTCATACATATACTTATATTATAAATAGTATAAACATATATGTACAAAGAATACTTATATACATTTGTTAACATTTACCGTTATATTTATAAATATAAATCCATATTACATATTCATATTGTAGATTGTACATTACTGTATATTATATTGCTCAGAATATTGTTCTTTGTGTCTTTGCATATTGTTGTGCTTGAGAGACACCATCGACCGGAATCAAATTCCTTGTATGTGTTTGCTCACATACTTGGCCAATAAACACAATTCTGATTCTGATTCTGATTCTGATTCTGATTCTGATGTTAAAATATTTATTTATTCTTTGTCCTATTTCTAGCCTGAATTTTTGCCACACAGTGTGAGTGTGTGTCCCAGATTGTTCTCACTTTTTGGAAAAATAAACCTAGAGTTTAACCTAGAGTGTGAAGATTCAAAACATCTCCCCAGTCCATACAGTTCAAATACAGAAACTAAGCTACAAAACCAGCTCATTTAAATCTGACCACTTTTATGATGTTGAAAACCATGAAAACCAACTCGTCTAATTCGGCAACAGCATATTAGTTATACAGTTTTAGTTCAGACTGCTTTTTGAATGAAGCACATTGCAGGACAGCCAATCAGTGTGCATGTATGTGTGTGTGTGTGTGTGTGTGTGTGTGTGTGTGTGTTTGTGTGTGGGTTTTTGTGTGAATCCTCACTTGAATTTGAAGGTTTCTCCCAGCTCGGTGGCGTTTCCTGGGCTGATCTCAAAGATCCCACTGAAAGGATACGGATGACCACCATAGGCAAATTCTTAAGGAAAGAGAACAAGAGAGAGAGAGAAAGAAAGAGAAAGGCCTATGACTGCACTGTACAGCACACACTCTCTCACACACACGCGTGCGTGCATGTGCACACACACTAAAGATTAGATGCTAAATTCTTTAACATTTGCTTTAGACTGAGGTGATAAAATAAATAAACAAATAATTAATTGATTAATAATTACTTGTAAATAAACAAACAGGTGCTACTGAAGAAATAAAAAAGTGCTTAAATGAAAGTGTCAGATTTGCCCCGACCCACTCATGATGTTGTAAGGAGTGTTTCAGTCCAACACAGAACAACAAATCAGAACACATTTACATATATCAGTCTTAAAGACACAGTTACCGTCTGTTTATTTATGAATGAATTACAACTGCTACTACATAAAAACACTCAAACATTACAAATAGACCGGGAGAAAAACTAAAGCACAAGAAAAACGTAAGAATATGGGAAATACTCAATAAAACAAAAAGTGCTAAAGAAAAGTGTCTGAATACTTGTTATTAATTAATGAAACCTTCCAGGTCAGTGTAAAATTAACAGGAGGTACATAAACACAATAAAAAAAATATATAAAAGTTACTCACAGTGTCTCAGTTCTGTGTTGGACTGTGTGACTGTGTGAAGTTACCTCTGCCATAGATCTCTATTCCTGAGTGAAAAACTCCAATCCCCAGAGTGGAGGTATACTCATTAATCCAATACTGAGAGAGAGAGAGAGAGAGAGAGAGAGAGAGAGAGAGAGAGAAAAAGAAAAAGAGAGAGAGAGAGAAAGCACAAAAGAGGGAGAGAGAGAGAAAAAGGAGAGAGAGAGAGAGACAAAGAGACAAAGAGAGGGACAGAGGAAGAGAGAGGGAGAGAAGGAGAGAGAAAGAGAGAGAGAGGGAGAGAAAGAGAAGGAAAGAGACAGATAAGGAGAGGGACAGAAAGAGCGAGAGAGGAAGAGAAAGAGAGACAGAAGGAGAGAGAGAAAAAGAGAGAGAGCATTAAACAGTATTAAAACACAGTCATTATAAGCAGAGTCCTCACATTTACCGAATGGAAAGAGAAAAACGACGCATTCTGCATAATGATTTCATAGCCATTATCAATTATTACTGATAATTCAATATCAGCACATATATATATATATATATATATTAGGGGTGGGACTCGATTAAAAAAATTAATCTAATTAATTAGAGGCTTTGTAA
>JBBPCZ010000156.1:20728104-20746573 GCA_037974445.1 Brycinus macrolepidotus | reverse complement strand
CCATGTGTGTGTTAGTGTTCAGGCAATTTGAAATGTGTGTGATCAGACAGTCCATGTATGTGACATGTGTACCGAACATTCAGTTATTTAACAGAGTTTAGTATTCTGATGGCCTGGGGGAAGAAGCTCCTGTTAAATCTGCTTGTTCTGCAGTGCATACTGCGGTAACGTTTTCCAGAGGGCAGAAGTTCAAACAGCCCATGTGCTGGATGTGTGGGATCTTTTATGATCTTGATGGATCTGCTATGGCAACGTGAATAGTGTAGTTCTTGAGCAGATGGGAGTGAGGCCCCGATGATTTTCTCCGCCGTCCTCACCACTCTTCGAAGTGTCTTCTGTTCAGCGGCAGTGCAGTTACCATACCAGACTGAGATGCTGCTGGTCAGTATACTTTCTATAGTATACTGACTATAGTACACTGACTATAGTCAGTGGTTATAGTCACTTATTGGTTATAGTCAGTCATTAGTTAAAGTTAGTCAGTGGTTATAGTCAGTCATTAGTTAAAGTCAGTCAGCGGTTATAGTCAGTTATTGGTTATAGTCAGTCATTAGTTAAAGTCAGTCAGTGGTTATAGGCAGATAATGGTTATAGTCAGTCATTAGTTAAAGTCAGTCAGTGGTTATAGTCAGTTACTGGTTATAGTCAGTCATTAGTTAAAGTCAGTCAGTGGTCATAGTCAGTCAGTGGTTATAGTCAGCCATTAGTTAAAGTCAGCAGTTATAGTCAGTGGTTTTAGTTAGTCACTAGTTAAAGTCAGTCAGTGATTGTAGTCAGTCATTAGCTATAGTCAGTCAGTGGTTAGAGTTAGTTGTTATAGTCAGTCAGTGGTTATAGTCAGTCAGTGGTTTTAGTCAGTCAGTGGTTAAAGTCAGTCACTGGTTATAGTCAGTGGTTATAGTTAGTCACTAGTTAAAGTCAGTCAGTGGTTAGAGTCAGTTGTTATAGTCAGTGGTTATAGTCAGTCAATGGTTTTAGTCAGTCAGTGGTTAGAGTCAGTAAGTAGTTCAAGTCAATCAGTGGTCATAATCAGTCAGTTGTTATAGTCAGTCACTAGTTAAAGTCAGTCAGCAGTTTTAGTCAGTTAGTGGTTATAGTCAGTCAGTGGTTATAGTCAGCCAGTGGTTATAGTCCATCAGTGGTTATAGTCAGTAGTTAATGTCAGGCAGTGGGTATAGTCAGTAACTAGTTAAAGTCAGTCAGTGGTTATAGTCAGTCACTAGTTAGGGTCAGTCAGTGGTTTTAGTCAGTTAATGGTTACAGTCAGTCAGTGGTTATAGTCAGTCAGTACTTACAGTCAGTCAGTGGTTACAGTCAGTTTTAACAGTTTTAATGTCGGTCAGTAATTCTGGTTACTCATTGTGGGTCAGTAGTTGATAGTTAATAGCAGGTATAGTCGCTCATGATAATAAGTCAATCCTAAAACTTATTCCAAAGGAAATGACACATACCTAGCAGTGCTGCTTGGACTGATACATGAAAGATATTACTAATTTTGTTCTGTTTCATCTTTCAAAAGAGAAGAACAACAAAACCCTGCTTTCTATGCAGTATTGCATAGAAGATTTGGATCATTACTGATGCAGCAGCTCTTTACAGCACACACAGTATGATCTGCACCAGCTTCCCTTCACGTGAGAAGAGTTAGTAACATCTTTCACTGAGTCAGGGAGCTTCTAAGACAGATGGCAGCCTCACAGACTGGCACCTCGGGAGTTATAGGTTAACAAAATGAGCTCCACTGTGTTACTGCATCATGGTGAGAGTTCCTTTAAACTTAACCCTATTAATAAACTCCCTTATATAGTTAGATCTGTTTCCTCACTTACTTAACTTAGGATTTATCTCAGTTTAATCAACATGTTAGCTCTGCAGGCTCAGCTGCACTAACAGCAGCTTTCTCACCGGGTGGGGCTCAATAAATCAAAGACCTGGCTGGGAGATCAGGAGGCTGTTCAAACAGAGCATTCATCACTGCCCCCAACATACATCACTGCCCACAACATATGTTACAGCTTGCAATATAGATCACTGCCCCGACTACTGTACAGCCTCAGTATCATCTCCAACACCACCTTCTGTTGGACCTACTGGTGACTTTTTATTAAATATGATTGGTTTTCCTATTTTCTTTTTTTTTTTTTTACAATTTTGCACATCTTCAGAAGAATATTGAAGACATAAACACTATGAAATAGCACACTGAATTATGCAAGAAGCAAAAAAATTTATATAGAAGTATAGATACCACTATAGATACCACCCTGGTGATCTTGAAAGGAAGGCGATGAAGGGAAGCAGGTGCTGCGAAACTGCCTGGCACAATTTGGAAGTTCAGCGGGCAAATAGAAGTATTTTATATATACTTCTTTTTGCCCACTGAACTTCCAAATTGTGCCAGGCAGTTTTGCAGCACCTGCTTCCCTTCATTGCCTTCCTTTCAAGACCACCAGCGTGGTATCTATCTTTGAAAAAAGCCCGTCATAAAAAGTTCCGACATCAGCAGCTACTGACTAGTATCTCTTCTTCTTTCCCTCTTAAAAATCCTCGAACAGCTGTCTACAATCAGTTGTCTCTTTTTTCTCACCCAGACACAGGATCCCTACCGGTCTGGCTTCAATCCAGCACACTCTGCAGAAACTGGCCTGGTAGCAGTGACTGAGAAACTTCATGCAAGAAGGTCAGCCAAACTATCATTGTTCCTAATTCTTCTGGCCCTCCTGCTCTGCATGGAAGTGGTTTGAGTCCTACCTGAAAGACTTGATCTTATCAAATAACATGGGAAGGATCCACAGTTGCTTATTACAGAATATCCACTGGTGTCCCACAGGGTTCCATGCTGGGTCCTCTTTTCTTTTATATTACTCTCACTGTCATGGTGATGTTATATCTTTTCATGGTTTCTCCTGCCACTGTTATGCTGATGACACTTAACTCATCTATTCCTTCTCACGTTCAGAAACTCATTCAGTGGCAACTTTGTATGTCTGGCAGGCATCTAATCTTGGATGGCAGCCCACCATATGAAGCTAAATCCCAGCAAGACTGGGCTGCTGTTCATCCCTGGAATTTCTGGTCCTGACTGTGATCCTGTCATCCCCTTCAATGACTTGATCACTCTGTCTAAAGATGCATGAAGCCTTGGATGTAACTCTGGATGACCCATTACAAGTCTCATGTTTTCCAAATTCTGCTCATGCTGGTTTCTCCTCTGCAACGCCCAGAGCAATTGACTCTTCTCTCAAGGGAGACCACACAGGTACTTGTTCAGTCTCTTATCATCTCAACTTCTGCAGATTGCTGCTGGCTGATCTTCTTATTCTATATGGACCTTCAGACTCTTCAAGCAATCCAGAATAAAGCACCACTGCTGATCTTAAGACATTCTCACTTTACTCATGTTATTCCTCTGCTGTGTTCCCTTCATTGGCTTCCTGTAGCTGCTACAGATTAAAAATCCTGATGTGAGCAAAGCCATAAATAAACCAGCCCCTTCCTACCTGATGGCAAAGATCAAAACTCAATTCATACCTAGAACCCTTTGAGCTTCAAGTACAGATCAGCTTGACCACCATCCTTCGAGACAAAGAAGAAAGCCATCAAAACTCTACTCTGTCCTGGAGCTCAGGTGGTAGAACTTGGGTATCCTGGGTGTGCAAACAGAAGAATCGCTCTTCAAATTCAGACTGAAGACCCTTCTCTTCAAGAAGCATTTCAACTAATCTTATTAAATATACTGGATTACATTATGTTACGTTTTATGTCAGTGCTGTGTATCTTTCTATCCAGATATCATTACTGAATCTTGCTTCTGGCAGTATTTGAGTTAATGGGTATTTTCAGACTCCTGCACATTTGCTGTAGCTAAGGATACAGTCTCTAAGCGGACAGTGAAACACATTGCTAAGTCGCTGTGGATAAGAGCCTCTGCTAAATGCCGTAAATGTAAATGTACTTTAGATTCAGGCTGTGTTTCTAGAGCACTGGGATTTTTAAATGTGTTTCTCCTCAGTCTGGTGGCCAGACATATGGAATATATGAGTTATTGTCCAGCGTGTAAACTGGGAAATGATTCATAATTGCAAAGGAAAGCAGCACAATCACACACACACACACACACACACACACACACACACACACACACAGTCTACCGCTGCCACAGCAATATGAGTGTATGTTTATGTAAATGTAACGTGTAGCTTTGAGAAAATGAGAGCTAGTGTGTTTCCATCACAGCGCTGTGATGTGTAATAGGGAAGAAACCATGCAAATCCTGTTTATGGCTTTATAGCCCTCACAGATAAACACCTAGCAACACTCGGCTCCTCCACTGCATTTCTCTCTCTCTCACACACACACACACACACACACACATGTAGACAAACAGACAGATACACAGGAAAAAATATATCCAAAATACAAATGCAGAAACACATTTACCCATACGACCCTCACTGACCTTTGCAGACCCTTCTGTGCTCATATAACCCCCTCACCTCTGTGGTCAGTGCTTCTGGTCCTGATGGGGTGGATGAGGTAGATGGTAAATTGTCTGCTGTTATGCTTGTTCTTTTTATCATTTTGTTGTGTACAGTGTCCTTGAGTGTTTTGAAAGGTGCTTTTCAAATAAAATGTATTATTATTATTATTATGGGGCATTGTCGACTGAACTCAGTGACCTCTGATGTACGTCTCTGTGTATGTATGTGTGTGCGTGTTTCTGTAGGGAGTATAAGATTGTGTTAGAAGATAGTGTTGGATTTTCGCTGTTGCTTTGTGTTTATTAGGTCAGGTAAACACACACACACACACACACACACACAAACAGACACACGCACACACACACGTACACAGACATGCACACTGTTCTGTATGGCCCATATCTAGACTAAGTTTTAGGAACCCCCAACCTCATGATTCTCCTTTGACCACCACCCCCCATTGGTCAGTGTTTGAGGTGGTCAGTGAGTGGGTGTACTGGCGGATGTGTTTAATGAGCTGCTCCTCTGCTGCTGCAGTAATCGATGGCTCTGGCTGATATGATGTATGGCCTCTATTTCTGCTGTTATGCTTCGTGTATAAACTGTCTTTGCTGATGTAAATTCGGCTCTTTTCGCGACTTGCTGACTCTGAAGCCGGTTAGCAAAACAGATGTAATTTATTTATGTTTTTCATTCCACCCGCCCCCCCCCACACATACTCCTCAACCCCCCCCCCCCCCCTCGCTCCAGACACCTGCAAATCACACCAGGCTGTAGGCTAACAGACAGACAGCTTCATCTTCATCCCCTGCTGTGGACTGTGGTTAAATATCCCCCCGCTCTGTTTATATCGCTGTAATGTGGGAGCAGCCATTAGGATGGTTATGAATTGTTGGCAGAACGTGTTTCTGTGTCAGTCATCATTTTCCTGGACACGGCTTCCCTAATAGCTAACACATTTCCTTCTACTGAATGATGAGGAGAGGACTGACCGATATATTGGCTGATTTATTAGGGTTGATGGAGCTCTGACAACACCTCCTAAAATGTTCAATAAAAACAATGCTGAGGACGTGATGCTAATTTAAACTACGTGCCTCATTATTTTGTTATTGTGACAATTCCAGAATTTAAAGCATTGCAGAGTTTATACAAGTGAGTTATTCATATTCATAGTGGCTGCAGAGTGTAACAGTGTAGTGGATAACACCACCACCCCACATAAGAGATGTTCTGGTAACCATCACAAACAAAGTTGTCTGAAATGCTATTAGATTTGTGAACGTCTGGGGAAAAATGTGATGTTTTCCTTCCAAGTAGGTTTGGCATGAAATGAAAAACCTTCCAACTTAGTGGTGGTGAATGGAACCATTATAATTATAATAAAATATTCTGGACGACCGGCTTCATTTGATTTATTATGATTTCTTACCTCTGTTATGTTGACACTCAGCTCATCCTCTTCTTTTCTCCTGGTGACTCTCAGATCTCAGTCTGGATCTGAATGATGTTTCCTCCTGGATGATGTTGCATTACCTGAAGATAAATCCCAGCAAAACAGAGCTCCTGTACATCCCAGGTGATGCATCACCAAGACCTGACCTGACCATCACTTTTGGAAATACTGTCATCACTCCCACATCAAAAGCACAAAATGTACATATTCTCTTAGATGAAGAGCTCTCATTTTCAATTCACATTAAGAGTCTCCCCCACACTTGCAGGAACCTTCGTTATAACATCAGGAAAAATTGTCCATTCCTCACCACTGATGCCACTCAGATACTCACTTGTCATCTCAAGACTGGACTGTAACTCACTCCTGACTGGCCCTCCTCTGAAAACCACCAGGCCACCACTCCACTACTGAAGATCACCAAACCTCTACAGATGGTCCAGAACTCAGCGGCATGTCTGGTCTTCAATACACCAAAATTCTCACACACCACTCCACAACTGTGAACCCTTCACTGGGTTCCTGTGGTTCTCCATTAGATTTAAAACTCTAACACTCGCCTACAAAGGCAAAAATGGTCCAGCTCCATCTTACCTGTCAGCTCTGATCAGACCACAGGTCACAGCTCGCCCTCTTAGAGCACCAAGCACAGCCCGACTTGACCCACCTCTTCTCAAAGGTGAAGACCTGCATCAATATTTTTCCCAGCTTTGGCACTGAAGTGGTGGAACGAACTTCCCCTGACTGTCAGAACTGCTGAGACTAACTAACACTAATTTGACTAACACATTGTGTCTGCCAATGGTGTAAATGTAATGTAAAATGTAAATGTAAAATTAAAAATAAAAGATGTAATGAGCATTGTGTACCACTATAAGCACACACTGGACTCAAAATACATACACCTTACTCTCCCACTGAGCAGATCCAGCTCTATCTTCAACATCATCATCCTCATCATCATCACAATCATCATCATCACTATCATCATCATCCTCATCAATCATCCTTACCATTCTCCTCATCCTCTTCATCATC
The DNA here is from genome assembly GCA_037974445.1 of Brycinus macrolepidotus. Lineage (NCBI taxonomy): Eukaryota > Metazoa > Chordata > Actinopteri > Characiformes > Alestidae > Brycinus > Brycinus macrolepidotus. The sequence continues at coordinate 20,739,598 of JBBPCZ010000156.1, read as the reverse complement.
CTCATCATCATGATCCTCATCATCACAATCATCATCTTCATCCTTATCTCCATCTTCAGCATCCTCCTCATCCTCTTCATCCTCCTCATCATCAACATTCTCCTCATCCTCTTCATCATCCTCATTCTAATCATCATCCTTATCACTCTCATCACTATGATCCTCATCATCACAATCATCATCTTCCTCCTCATAATCATCCTCATCATTTTAATCACAGTCTGAAAGCTCAGGCACATTTTAATGGATCTGTTTAATACAAAGTTCAGTCCACACACACACACACGCACACACACACTCTGTCTTCTCCTGGACCCAGATCTAACTTATGATTCCCACTTTTCTTCCAAATGTCAGTCTAGTGCGTAATTCACTGACGGTCATTACTGAGCAGTGTTAGTGTTTAAAATGCTGGACATGAGCCAGGCTGTTTAGATTATAGCCCTGCTCCGAGTAGCTCTGATCATACTAAGAGCCCAGTTGCCTTGTACCATCCCCAAACATGACAGGATTCTACTCCACATTATGAATAACTGTGATTACTGTGACACTTTATTACACTTATTTGCAAAATAATCTGAGTAACTAATTCTACAGTCATTTGATTAATATTTATATAATTAAATAATGCATGTTTTTTAAATTTTACCAGTGACCCAACTGCCTTAAATTTTAGATTGTGAATGTAAGACACAGACTTTTATTCTCATAATTTAGTATTATGGTAGCATTAAGGTATTTTTCTTGGATTTTATTTTTTTTTCACTGAATGGGTGGAACTAAACTGCTGTAGGCTTAATGGGTGGAACTAAACTGCTGTAGGTTGAATGGGTGGAGCTAAACTTCTGTAGGCTATATGGGTGGAGCTAAACTGTTGTAGGTTGAATGGGTGGAGCTTAACTGCTGTAGGCTGAATGGGTGGAACTAAACTGCTGTAGACTGAATGGGTGGGGCTAAACTTCTGTATGCTGAATGGGTGGAGCTAAAGTTCTGTAGGCTGAATGGGTGGAGCTAAACTGCTATAGGCTAATTGGGTGGAGCTAAACTACTATAGGCTGAATGGGTTGAACTAAACTGCTGTAGGCTGAATGGGTGGGGCTAAATTTCTGTAGGCTGAATGGGTGGAGCTAAACTGCTATAGGCTAACTGGGTGGAGCTAAACTACTGTAGGCTGAATGGGTGGAACTAAACTGCTGTAGGCTGAATGGTGGGGGTTAAAGTACTGTAGACTGAATGGGTAGGGCTAAACTTCTGTATGCTGAATGGGTGGAGCTAAATTTCTGTAGGCTGAATGGGTGGAGCTAAACTGCTATAGGCTAATTGGGTGGAGCTAAACTACTATAGTCTGAATGGGTTGAACTAAACTGCTGTAGGCTGAATGGGTTGAGCTAAATTTCTGTAGGCTGAATGGGTGGAGCTAAACTGCTATAGGCTAATTGGGTGGAGCTAAACTACTGTAGGCTGAATGGGTGGGGCTAAAGTACTGTAGGCTGAATGGGTGGGGCTAAAGTTCTGTAGGCTGAATGGGTGGAGCAAAAGTACTGTGGGATGAATTGTCAGGTAGACTGTATATAAATGAGCTGGTTTTGTGGCAACGGGGAAATGTTTTTCCCCAACAATTTGAATTTTAAAACTGATTTAGATTTAAATTTGGTTGTTTGTGCAGTTTAGTCTCCATATATAGACTGTGTTGTCAAGGAGGTGTGGTACGGCTTGAAAATGTAACAGTTATATTTTAAAAAGTGAGGAAAATTCAGTTCTATGATATGAGCCCTTCATGGCAGTCAGGTTTTTAAACATCTGTTTTTTTTCAGTGCACCGTTCCCAGGTGTGTAAGCAGCTGTTTGTGTGTGTATGTGTGTGTGTGTGTGTGTTCGCATTTGAATGTGTGTGTGTGTGTGTTCGCATTTGAATGTGTGTGTGTGTGTTTGCATTTGAGAGCGTGTGCGTGCATGTTTGGCAGAACTTGCTGTTGTGTCACTTCTCATTTCAGAAGCCTCAGTATGGTTTGCATTCTGCTCCAAAAATGTCATTTACTATCTTCAGCTGGTGGAGGAGCAGCAGGAGGTTCAGGAAGCTCTCCGCTGATCTGTCCAAACAGAAACACACTCAGAACACACACCCAGGAGCACCCTGCTTCTTCTAAACGCATATCAAAATGTAAGCAACCCTCTCTGCGGATCAACCAATCTGAGTGTGTTTTACACTTTTACACAAGCAGATCAATAGAGTAATACAAATAAACATGTCAAGAATTAACTTCAACATAGCATAGCTGTCTTCTTTCTTTCTCTCTCTCTCTCTCTCTCTCTCTACCTCTTTCTCTCTCTCTCTCTCTCTCTCTCTCTCACTCTATCTCTCTCTCTCTGTGGATAGGGTGGTCCTCCCTCTCCCCTCATTATTCAGCATAGCTGTCCTCTCTGTCTCTGTCTCTCTCTGGATGGGAAGAGTGGTCTTCCTTCTCCCCCATTATTTTCATTTCTTTTTCAATGCAACCTTTATTTTGCCAGATGAGACATTAAGAACAATTTCCTGTTTCACAATGACAGCCTGGCAGGTGCCAGAAAACACTTTTAGGGGGGATGTGGAGAAAAACAACAGAACAGAACAAAGCAAAAAACAATGGCTATTACTCAACAGAAGTAAAATATGTGCAAGAATAATTAAATTACTTTAGGAAGGCCCTTAAATACAGAGATTGAGATAAATTCACTCAATTGATTTTTTTTTTGTAGTAAGTTAAAATCATTAGCAGCAGCAGACTGGAATGACATCAGGCCAAAGGATGTATTGGATTTTGGGGCTTTTACTGATGTAGAGGGAAGAGCAGATATTATACTTAGACACATTTACTCCAGATATTGGCTGCAGTAACTGACTTACACTGGGAGGTGGATATGTGAGAAGAGTTTTATATATAAGCCTAAACCAGTAGATGTTAAGAGTAGGCAAAGAGGGACAATTGACTAGGGAACACAGGAGGCAACAGAGTGGTTTGAAAGGGGTATTATTAGCTAACTGAATGAACTGTAGATTGTGTTAAGCTTTTGAAGTGTACCCTCACAAGCCAGTCTATACATAATTTGTTAAAGTCTATAAATTGAATAACCATAATCAAATAAAGGAAGTATAGTCATTCAGCAGCTCTAGGATCATTGCATCTCTAGTGATAATGTGGAAGAGGTAAGGTAGGACACAAGGAATGTCATTAATAAATATGGAAAAGAGAGTGGGACCACGTATCGAGCTCTGGGGAACCTCTGAAGTCACACAGATGGGCCGAGAGAGATGGGGGTCTAAATTGCACCCTATAAAAGGTAGTTCATAAACCAAGCCAGACCCCAATACAATCTAATCTATGTAGTGGATCAAATGATTAACAGAATCAAATGCTTTTGCAAGGTCAATAAATATTCCTGCACAATGCTGTTCAGCGTTTAGTGCAGATGTTACATCATTTAGAAATTTCATGACATCCAAAATATAATATAATAATATAATAATATTTTCCTCAAGGTAGTGACTAAACAGCTTGGTGACAAGCTGAAAAACAGTTTACGTTAACTTGGTCACCCTTAAAAAGAGGGCACACAATGGCTGCCATCAGGTCAGCTAAGGATTCCACAGCAAATATCAGTTAATAGTACTGCACTGACTGCTATTTTGAAAAAGGATGGAGAAAACCCATCTGACCCATTTGGCTTTTTGGGTTCCAATAAAAGCAGTTATTTTATAACCCTTCAGGCAGGGGTTGGAGGGAAAACCTGTTAGAGGCTGCATGTAACCCAGATGCAGGCAATGTAGAAGCTACACAAGGAGTTGGATTCGAGTCTCTTCTGTATGAATAAGAAGAAAATGAAACATCACTCACGATAACTGTTCTCTGTCATTAGGATTGTAGGTTGGTCCTCCTTCTCCCCCCCATCACTCAGTATAACTTCCCTCTCTCTGGAAGGGACGGGCAGTCCTCCCTCTCCCCATCACTCAGTGATGCTAGTCAGTACGGGCATCTGTTAGTGGATATAACAGAATCAGCAGTTAGCTTTTTCCTCCAAGCTTGTTGAACTGTCTGTTGGGTTAATGGCAGTTTGAGAAGATGCGGTGGAGCTTCACAGATCTTGGAGGAAGAATGTGCCCACTTTCAATTTCCCAGGCTGTAGCTCTGGATGATTAGGGGTTTTCTAGCTAATGAGGGGGGCTGGACCCAACTAATCTGGGGGCAACTATTAAAACAAATTTTAAAAAGTTTTTTTTATTTTTTATGACTTCTATAGATGATTCTACAGTTATCGGCTTCACGTTGTAAACACCTCATTTACATTTACACCATTTGGAAGATGCTCTTGTCCAGAGCGACATACATGAGTGCTTTTTAGTCCACAAGAAAACACACTAGTAAGCCTAGGCTTAAAATTGCTACTAGTAGACTAAGATGGAGTTAGTCCACCAGGGGCCTCTCAGATCACACACTCACTTTTTTAGTTATTTGTGAAGTTTGTTTTAGTTAAGTTGGTTTATGAAATGAACATGTAGATGTTCTCCTAAGTGCTCAGTAAAGACAGTGAGAGTCTCAGCAGATCTGACAGTCAGAGGAAGTTCGTTCCACCACTTCGGTGCCAAAGCTGAGAAAAGTATTGATGCAGGTCTTCATCTTTGAGAAGAGGTGGGTTGAGTCAGGCTGTGCTTGATGCTCTAAGAGGGCGAGCTGTGACCTGTGGTTTGATCACAGCTGACAGGTAAGATGGAGCTGGACCATTTTTGCCTGTGTAGGTGAGCGTTTTAAATCTAATGGAGAACCACAGGAACCCAGTGAAGGGAATACAGTTGTGGAGTGGTGTGTGAGAATTTTGGTGCATTGAAGACCAGACGTGTTGCTGCATTCTGTTTCATCTGTGGAGGTCTGGTGGTCTTCATTACTGGGGTGGAGGTATTTGATCTTCAGAGGAACACCAGCTGGGTGCGAGTTACAGTCCAGCCTTGAGATGAGAAGTGACTGGATGAGTATAAGACAAGATAACCCTTTATTAGTACCACGGGTAGGACATTGGCACTGTTACAGCAGCAAAGTGGACAGTACAAAAAGAGAAAGTAGAAGCAGCATAACCAATAGAATAAAAACCATACAATTTAACAGTATAATGTAAAAACCATGCACATATATGTATGTACACAGTGGAATATCTTCAGGTGCCTAGTAGCAGCAGACATTGAATGAAACACATTGATAAAGTATGAGAGAAATTGCACGTGTTGCACACAGAAATATTGTACCAGAAATATTGCACATGTTGCATGAGAAATATTGGACATGAAAGACCCAATTGCACTTATCAGTCCTTGGTGTGTGGATGAGTGTGTTTGATTGTGTGTGTGTGTGTGTGTGTGTGTGTGTGTGTGTGTGTGTGTGTGTGTGTATGTGGTCAACTGCAAGATGCTGGTTGTAGAGTCTGACAGCAGCTGGAAGGAAAGACCTGTGGTATCTTTCCCTCACACACCGTGGGTGCAGCAGCTTGTCACTTAAGAAGCTGCTCAGTTCTGTCACAGTGCCCTGCATGGGGTGGGAGATGTGGCATCAGTGACTACTGAGGAATGGATGAAGTCTGATATTATAAAAAAGCTTGGGAGAGATTGTTAATGTGAAATGAAAATGAGAGCTCTTCCTCTAAGAGAACACCTATATTTCATGCCTTTGATGTGGGAGTGATGACAGCATTTCTAAAAGTGATGATCAGGTCAGGTCTTGGGGATTCATCACCTGGGATGTACAGGAGCTCTGTTTTGCTAGGATTTAGCTTTCAGACATGTAGAGATCTGGGCTGAGATCTGAGAGCCACCGGGAGGAAAGGAGAGGATGACTTGAGATGCATTGAGTGTCATCAGCATAGCAGTGGCAGGAGAAAGGCAGGTGAAAATATAGCACGCTTCCCCACTGGAAACATTTCTTCTAAAACCTGTTTGTGTTTTCTGGTGAAACAACAGGTGGGTGAAAAATAAATTATTGTGTGTCTTGTGCTAAAATGCCACCACTGTTGAACTGTGGGAATTATAATCTGCTGCTAGAGCATAATTTTAACCCTCTACTGCATCTTGCTGCCCTCAGGCCATGAATGCCTTCCTGCCCAGACCGAGTGTGAGTGTGTTTGTGTGTTCCTGCCCAGGCCAAGTGTGTAAGTGTGTGAGCGTGTTCCTGCTCAAACTGAGTGTTTATGGCACAGAGCAGAAGTTGTAGAAGAAAAAGTAGAAGAAAAACAATAAACTCTTGGTGGACTCCACTTTTCTGACAGCGGAGGCTGTGCTTTGACAGGCCGTACATCTCAGAACCTTCCACCACTGCTGTTCTCCTGTTATGACACGTTTATAAACCTTCAGCCCTGCAGTGATGATAAAAGTGCCTCTGCTAGAAATATATGTGTTAAAGAGTGTCTCTCTGGTATAGTGTTGAAAACAAAGACCTTCTCAGAGTAAACAATGACAGATTTTAGATAAACTTGTCCAACTCCACGGCCCAAACCACTGTTTGCATAGCGGTCCAGCTCCTAAAGGCACTTTTCCACAGGTATACAGGAACCATACTGTACCTAAACTGTACTGCAATGGCATGGAAGTTGTAGAACGCATTGATTTTCCAGTGTATCTTTTAGCCCAGTAACAGTGTTGCTGATGCACAATTCTCTCCACAGTTTATGGCCGGTCATTGTCCCAGTGGAAAGTTTTTCTGTCAGAGCCACTTTTGTTGTTTGGTCTTTCATTCTTTATAGTCTTGTTTGAGTTTTTTAATGTTAAGCCACGCAATAAATACCTAAAACAGCTATCATGTTAGCAATTTCCTGGTACACCTTCATATTTCTCACAGTGTTAGAAAACTCCCACTGAAATATATCTTCAGCCCAAACAGAGAGTAGTGCTTGTACTTCAATGACTTCCCAGTTGTTAGTTTGTATCTCCATTGTTGTGTTTTTGCACAGACAAAAAAAAATTGCCTCTTTCGAAGTCTGTCTGTTGCCATGACAACATTTTTGACCAATCAAAAAGCAGTGATGCAGTCAACTCGGCTGCGGCCTCATTTTAGCCCCGCCGTCAAGCAGCACGGGTACGGCTTGGGTATGGGTTGCTTTATTTGTAAAGGGAAAACATCTGTTTGCAGTATGAAGCGGTTCCTTGTGCCAGTAGAAAAGCGCCAAAATTGTGCTGTTTATCAGAATGGACTCATGTGGGTCAGTGTGAGGAGCAGAAAGCAGCTCTTCTAACCACAGCTGCAGTGAAAGGTAAGAACTCTTTCACGGTGGAGTGCAGCAGCACATCTTACAGTTCTGCTGACTCTTCACTGGAATTCTCTCACGAAGGACACTCGGTCTCACTCGAGTTCCCTTGGCAACTCCGTCTCAGCTCTCTCTGAGTGAATCCCATCCAAACCCTGAAGGAGAAGCTTCAGACGTTCTCTATCTGCTGTAGTAATGTAGTGTCTGTCCTAATTAAAGCATTAATCCAGTATGAAGCATGTCCTAATGATAAATAATCCTGAACCAACACAACACAAAGGAAGCTGGAAAGCAGTGCCTGACCTGCAGCAGCAAATAATGACCATGATTACTCCAAGCTTGGGAAGAGTACTGAGAAAACAGAGCAGATAGTAGGCATTACTTTATAAAATAGCAGGGAAGGGGCTCTGCACTTTAATCTACGTCTACACAGTGATGCATAACTGCAACATTTTTCTGAAAAAGAGTGAGGCTTAGTATAATTGTGTCCCAATCAGATTTCAACAGTAAAGTGCTTTAGTGTTGGTCTCAGCTCAGCACCAGTCCACTTCAGCTGCCCTCTCCAAGATCTGCCCAATAATGTGCTCCACTACTGTTGGTCTTTCCAGATCCCATTCTGAAAAACTGCAGCCCCTCAGTTTATATCACACTAAATACAGTACTGTGCAGACGTCTTAGGCACCCGAGAAAATGACACTTAAAAGCTGTTCACTACTGGGCAGTAGTGTTAAATTAGTGTTAAAACACTAATGTTACATTCATTCATTCATTCATTCATTTTCTGTAACCGCTTAATCCTTACCAGGGTTGTGGGTACCCGGAGACTATCCTGGGGCCAATGGGCACAGGGCAGGGACTCACCCTGGGCGGGGCGCCAGACCACCACAGGGTGATTAATATTACAATAAATACAAGTAACATTAAAACAGTAAATAGAGGTTTATGTACAGAAAAGTGTTCGCTTAACCTTTTCCAGACCTCTTCCTCATGGAAGCCCAGTGTTCTTATAGCTACCATCAAATACCTGGATCAGCTCTTTTTATTCCATTAGACTAAATGAGGTGTATTGCTTATGGAATTTTAGCATCAAGCAGAAAACTGGAACCAAACCTCTGACCAGCTCACAAAATATCGACTACTTTTTAGAAAGCTTGATTCTTTTTACTGCTTTCTTGTTTGTTGCATTTATTCTAGTGGCCATTTGTGTTTTTGCTCACAGGAAGAAACCCACTGCTGATATAAATGGCTTCAAACAATTAGCATAGGTGTCTAAGACTTTTGCACAGTATTGTACATAACCTGTTTCCCAGACACAGATTAAGTCTAAAATAACTAGACCAGGCTATGTGTCAGCTCTCATCTCTCTGTTGTTCCAACAGGATTGTTTCAGGATTGGTTTGCTTCCACTGCTTGCACTTTTCTATAAGCTTCTCTGGACAGTAGAGAGGTGTGAGCTGACCCATAGCCTGGTCTTTTGATCTTAGGCTTAATCTGCATCTGGGAAACAGGTTCCAAGGTATTTAGTGTGGTATAAACCAAGGGACTGCAGTTTCCCATTAGGCTGAATGGGATTTGGAAAGAGCAGTTTCACAACGGTATTGGAGCACATTAGTGGTCAGAGCTTGGAGAGGGCAGTTGAAGTGGACTATTGCTGAACTGAGACTGACACTAAAGCACTTTAATGTTGACATCTGATCAGGACACAATAACACTAAGTCCTACTCTTTTTCAGGATAATGTTGCAGTTCTGCATCACTGTTATGTAGACTGAAGTGCAGAACTCCTTCACTGCTAAATGACTAAAAAGGATTTGGAGTAGTTAAACAGCACTAGTTTAAACACAGTTTAGTCCAAGACCAGACCCGTCGTTTGATTTCACACTTTTTGCTGCCTGCCACTGTAGATGAATGAAAAACGAGAACAGGAGTGGGTTTGGATGGTCCATGGTGAATGGGTGGTAGGGTACTGGCCATGGACCATCTAAACCCACTCTTGTTCTCATTTGTGCATCCATCTACAGCAGCAGGGAGGAAAAACAGTGAAATCAAACAACAGGTCTAGTCTTGGACAAACTAAACTGTGACCACCTGAACTGGACCTAGTCTAAACAAACATTTCTACAGTTTTTCATTAATATGAATAGGATTTTCCAGCCTCTACCCAACGGTAAATACAGAAGAACCCATTACGTTTACATTTACGTTTACGGCATTTAGCAGACGCTCTTATCCAGAGCGATGTACATCAGTGCTTTAGTCCACATCTGTTCTTCATACCTGTAAAGCTACACTTAAATCAACATCTGCTTTTGACTATGTTACTGCTAGCTAAGTTGCACACCTTAGACCATTAATGGTCTGGGGCTGGAGGGGGGGTGGGGTTCCAGAAACGCAGCCTCCTAGTGAGCATCACAAAGGGAGACAGCATTGAGAAAAACTTCCTAAAAGCATGAAGAAGATAGAGAGGAAATGAGACTGAAAAAGAGGAAAGAGGAACCCCCTCTGGGCTGCAGTGGAGAGGTCAGTTAGGATACAGGTAAGACGAGCTTACAAGAAAGACTAAACAGCGGCTTTAAGATCAGACAGAGGAACTTTTTCTTCTCTTTCTCTCTGTCTGAGAGTTTGTTTAACAGTTGGGGTGTGTGTGTGTTGGTGTGTGTGTGTGTGTGTGTGTGTGAGTTAGTGTGAGTGTGTGTGGTGTGTTGTTCCTCCACCCTCAGTCCTCTACCATCAGGTTGCTTCTCCATTAGGACATTAGGTATTAGTGGTTCATTTTCCTCAGATGTTTCTGCAAATGACTGTGGGCAGAAAAAAGTCTGAGCTGTGGCTGAAGAAATAATGTAATGAATTCTAATGTACTCTGAATAACGAAGCTAACAATGCTGGGGACTTGATTGGTCCCTGTGCAATGAATAAGCAACCGCAGCCTTAGATAATCAATCACTATTATTATTGCTTTTTTCTCGGGCAGGCTTTCGAATTGCGGGCAAAAAATACTACACAATCATGTGCTGGATTAAGAAGGACTGCTAAAATCCAAATATCTCAGAAAGTCATGAATGAGAATTGAAACCTTTTTCATTTAGATGGAAGAAGCACTCTCTGGAGCTCATATTAATGTATTTCTAATACTTTCTCTGCTCTAATGAATAATAAATAAACTGTGCTGAGGTTACTATTAAACTGTGCTTCTCAGCTTCAGATGGAGCGAACAGACTAAAGTACATAAAACCTGGACCTTTCAGAGAGGTTAGTGTCTTAGAAATACACAATTACCATGAGGGACGTGTAAAAGAGCAGATGAATAATGGATAGCGAGGCATGATGTGGGAGGACTGGCTGATCAGGGGAACGTTAACGCCTCAGCTTGGCTTTCTCACTCTCTCTCTCTCTGAGGGACTCCAGACTTTAGTTACAGAGCTGCTGAACTTCCAAAGGTTCAGCTGAATCACTGTGCTCCTGTCAATCGTTCGTAAGTAACGGTTTCTAAATGTGAAAGAGCAGTAGACCAGTAACACAACAGGACAACACTAGCACAAAGTCATTGTTTTGCAAGATGAGCAGCCCATTAAGCATTCATTCTCAATAATGTGAAATGTCAGGGATGCTTATTGTTATCATCATTGTCTGCACCTGCGATTGAACAGTTACCTCTGTGTCCTTGGGGGGGCAGCTGCTATGGTAAATGGTGTTCTGATTTTCTGTTTCTACATGCATCCCCTCCAATCCTCAACAAAACTGTAGACTTTAGGTAGGACTGTATTTAGAGATGCCTTGTGAGCTCATGTCAACACTTCGCAACCATCATGTTTTTGGCTTTGGGAGGTTATGGTAGATTTACCATGTTAACAATATGTACAGTAATGTCTCTTGAAAAAAATATTTAAAAACTGTTTAGATGAGCAGTGAGTGTTTTTTTTTACACTGATATTACTAAATATACTAAATAAAAGTAAAAATAATAAATACAAATAACATTATACTATAAATAATTATTAGGGGTGGGACTCAAAATATTAATCAAATTAATTAGAGGCTTTGTAATTAATTAATCTTGATTAATCGCATTTAATCACACAAGAAAATTTGCCTCAAAGCGCAAATGTTTTTTTTTTATTTAAAAGGGTTTTAGTGGGTGACAGAATCAAATAATAGACACGGACATGAATATTGTAAACTCAAGCTCTTTTAATTTCTCCAAAAAATGCATTTAAACTGCATTTCAATTCAAAACAG
>JBBPCZ010000156.1:20717838-20728004 GCA_037974445.1 Brycinus macrolepidotus | reverse complement strand
CAGGAGCTGCTGATGGAATTTCACAAATCCAAACAACGGCTGGAGGAACCGAGGAGGAATCTGGAACCAAACCTGTGACCTCCTTACCAGTTCACAAACTACTTTCTTTACAAATGAAACAAATATTAATTCCTTTTACTGTTTTCTCGTTTCTTTGCGTTTTTTGCAATGTTAACTTTGCTGGCAGAAAGACAATTTATCGCACGCTGAGAAAAATGGCTTTAACTTATTTGCATATGTGTCTAAAACTTTTGCATAGTACTGTACTGCTCTGTCTTTTTCGCTCACATGGTATCAGAGAATGCTCTTTGTCGTAAACTCAGGTTATATGAAACTTGCTCAAGTTTAAAACCCATATTTATGGTTTTGTCAGCAGCAATATTGCAGTAAACTCAGAAATACGTTTTGTTTGTGAGGACCATTGAAGCCCCAGAAGTTAATGTGAGAGACACCTTGTTCTGCCTCCACCTCCTCCAGAACAGCGAAGCAAAGCAGAGCGCAAAGCTCAAGGTTGGTTTTGCTTCTTATCATCTGAAAGTGTCCTTAGTTCTGCTTTGTCAATCTTTGTACTCAGCTGTTTCTGGTCAACCTGTTTGTACAAGTGGATCTGGTCAAGGTTGTTTGTTCATGTTTCCTTCCCGTTTGTTCTCACTTGGTTCCCCAGCCTTGTTCTCATGAGTTATGGCACTTTTGTTTGCCCTTGTTCTTAGTTTTACCTTCACCTTATGCCTATTGATTGTTTTTCACAAGTCAGGCCATGTTGAGTTTTATTCTTTTTCCCAAAAAACTCAGCGGTTACTCTTACGTCCAGTTGCCTCAAGCACATGTTACACATCTGATTACTGAAATGGATGGACTGAGCCAGATTCTTACTCAGGAGGAGCAATTCTGCTTGATTCAGTGTCTTCTATTAATCTTCCAATGTGGGAAGCCCAGAATCCAGTGTTCTGTGGTGGAGTCCTACATTCCTTGATCATGAGTGGGATTTTCAAGGCCAACACTACTAGACATTGATTGTGAAGGCAGAATACATAGAATCTTTTCTCAAAGGGGTAGCTTTGGAATCATTGTCCTTACTGAAAGAAGAAAGACAGTAACTATGGAGGATGTCTTCACACTTTTCTAGAGAAAGTCGTTCCAATTACCGATTTATCAGCTTGCTCAGTCCCGTTGTGGACAGCCCAAGTTCAGGCTCCTCCAGCTTCTCTTTATCCATCAAAAGTGACACATTTCCCATGGCTGAAGAGAAATCTCCCCAAAAATGTGGATTTTGCAGCTGCTCCTGTTCCCCTCTCCTGCTGCAGATAACACTCTCCTAACGGCCTTAGTCCCTCAAGTAGTTTTGGTCACTTGAGTGCTTCTGGCTCCTCAAGGAGTTCCAAGCCAGAGACATCCACCGACTTCCCCAAATCAGATGCCTCCATTGAATTCAATAAGTCAGATATTTATACCAATCTCCGCAAGCCAAAGAAACAGGACACCTCCATTCATTTACACAAGCCAGAGGCCTCCATGGCTTCCACAAGCTGGAGCCCTCTACTGATCTTCACAAGCTGGAGACCTTCACTGATCTAAACAAGCCAGAAACCTCCACTGATCTCCACAAGCTTGAAACCTCCACTGATCTCCACAAGCTTGAAACTTCAACTGATCTTCACAGGCTGAAGACTTCCACTGATCTCCACAAGCTGGAAACCTCCACTGATCTCTACAAGCCAAAGACATCAGCTACTCTAAACAAACCAGAGGGCTCTGCAGAGCTGCCCATACCAAACGCCTCTAGTGATCCCCACAGACCAGACGTCTCCTCCCTACCCCTCTGACCACAATGTCTTATGGTAAACAGGAACTGTAGATCACCATTTTCCTGTTTAACCTGTGTCTAGTTATTTTTTGTACATTTAACCTCTTGTCTTCAGTTCTTTGTCTTCATGAAGTCTCATTATAATCCTGGACCATATTTCTGCTCTAATCAGACTGTCGGTTCCAAGTCCTGTCCTCTGGTGTCCCGCCTAATCCTGTTGATCAGACTGAGAGATTCTGGAGTAAGCTACACTCTGGCATCAGATATTACATGTTCGTTTTGCGTCGACAGTGTTTAGGACGCATTAATGTGTGTCCCAACCAATGCTAACCTCACCTCACCTCACCTCTCCTCACCTTATCTTACCGCCCACCACTGTGGTCACTGATTCATTCCGTTTCATCTCCTGTGAAATAAGAGTGAATATAAATATGATATAGATGCCATGCTGGAAGCAGAATGAGGCAAGTGTGTTACTGTCAGTGTCCCGTCAATAGGGTGAGGATGATTCACATTCATTTAACCTCTCTCTCTCTCTCACTCTCTTTCTCACTATTCAGTCATTCTTCTGTCTCTGTCTTGGTATTCTGACTCACTGTCACAAGATCAATAGGAGGCATCAGGGGTGGCAATGTCTATTTCTCTCTCTTTCTCTCTCTCTCTCTCTCTCTCTGTCTCTCTCCCTGCTGGTCTGTATTTTCCCTCTAAATGTAAATGTCTCTTTGCTCTCATTGCTGAATCTGCTCAGGTTGCTTCTGAGGAACGCGACACAACCGGCAAAACAGACGGAACGCTCCTTCTCAATCTCTCCATCATCCCGGTTAAACGCTCCCTCTGTATTTCCCCCTTTCTACCTTTCCTTTCCCTTGCCTTCTTCCCTCCCACTTTCACTCAACCAAGTGGTCTTTCCACACTCAGAGAGAGAAAGAGAGAGACAGAGAGAGAGGCAAAAGAGATAAGTAAAGACTGAAGGAAAGGAAAAAAGTACAGAAAGACATAAAGAGAGTGTGAGTGAGAGAAAAAAGAAAATTGGAAAGGAAGGAAAGAGAAAGAATTAGAAGGAAAAGAGAGAGAGAGAGAGAGAGTGAAAGAGCAAGAAAGATGTGGGGGACAGAGAATGTGTGGGGGAGGGGGAGTCATCGAGAGCTGGTGGCTGAGTGGAAAAGGCAGACACACACACACACACACACACACACACACACACACACACAGAGAGTCTACAGTCTAATCATCTCTCTCTCACCCTCTCTCGTTCTCTGTCTCTCTCTCACCCTCTCTCCTTCTCTGTCTCTCTCTCACCCTCTCTCCTTCTCTGTCTCTCTCTCACCCTCTTTCCTTCTCTGTCTCTCTCTCTTTCCTCTCTCTTTCTCTCTCTTTCACCCTCTCCACAGCTCCAGTCATCCGCAGCCGGAGACACGGACAGCAGCTTCACACTCACCTCACACACACACACACACACACACACACACACACACAGCACACCCTCACGGCTGAGGGACCGGACACACACACAGCACAGCTCTGACACCTGCATCTGCATTCACTGGATCCAGCAGCACACACACACATACACACACACACACACACACACACACATGCACAAGCACAGTGCTGATGTTGGTGTGAGGAGTCAGAGCAGTGTGTGTGGTGTGTGTGTGTGTGAATATGCGTGGTGGGTTTTGTGCTGAAGTTTGGTTTGCGTCCGCTCTGCTCCTCCGAGACCCCCAGCCTGAGCTCCATCTCTCCACACTGAGAGGAGGAGGAGAAATCCCCCTCCTCCCTCTCTCTCTCTCTCTCTCTCTCTCTCTCTCCCTCTCTCTCTCTCCCTCTTCTCCGCTCTGCGCTAAAATGATCAGCAGCGTCGGAGCTCACACTGGATTAACTCTCTGATATTTTGGGATTGTGTTGTTATTATTTTTAACTTCAGCTGAGCAAGAGAGAGAGAGAGAGAGAGAGAGAGAGAGAGTAAGAGAAAGAGAGGGAAAGCTCCTTGCCTGCTGGATGTAACGCTGGAGAGCAGGGGGACCTGTGGGGGTCTCTGTCTTTTCTTTGACTTGGTCATGGATCACTGCGCTGTTCTTTTCATCTCCCATCACTCGCTCCTCTCACGGAGGAATGAAGCAACATAAACCCAGGAGAAAGTAAGTTCGTCATTTTTAATTCTTACACTTCCACCCACCATCAAACGCACGCACACACACACACACAAACACACACACACACACACACACACGCACACACTGGAAAGGAAAGCAAGTGAATGTGGAGGTGAATCTGTGCTGCAGTTTTAAATGTATATTTGATGAGCTCAGATTATTTGAGCATTAGGGAGTTTGAGAGTGTGTGTGTGTGTGTTAGTTCTGGGGAAAAAGTGTGTCCTCGCTGCTTCATTAATACAATAAAGTTACAGATACAATAGATTGACTTATCTCTATTTTCTCAAATCATTTAATAGTTTTACAAATTATTTCATCTCCTTTTACTTACACTAACCATTTCTAAACCATTTTAACCATTTTCATTTTTGAGTATTTCTTTAATTTGTTTCATTTTACTGTTTTATTCATTTTCACAGATTATTTAACCATTTTCTTCATTTTTCACACATTATTTAACTACTGTCTTCATTTTCACAGATTATTTGACTATTTTCTTAATTTTCACACATTAATTAACAATTTTCTTCATTTTCACAGATTATTTGACTATTTTCTTCATTCTTACAGAGTACTTGATGTTTTTTTCATTTTCACAGATTACTGAACTATTTTCTTCATTCACAACAATAATTCAAAAGAGATTTTACACCCCATTCTTCATTTAAACAGATTATTTCTTCAGTTTTACTATTTTGTTTTCCTAGATTATTTCATTATTTTCTTTCTGTTCACAGATTATTTTACCATTTTTTTTTTGTTGTTCTCACAGATGCCCCAGGCTCTTCAGGCTGCAGAGTGTCCCTCCAGGTGATCTGAGCGTGCTGAGTTAGTGATTCCTGGATGGTGGTGGTGGCCATGTGGTCAGTTCCTGGGATTTGATCTCATCCAAACATAGGCAAGGAGCTCCCCCAAACTAGCCAATTAGGGGGAGGCAGGATGGTCCCGCCCCCTCCCACCAACAAGCCGCACGTCTGCCTGTCCACCATCATCATCATGAGCAGCATGGCGCTGATGGACGCCTACCTGGTGGAGCAGAACCACGGCCCTCGGAAGGTGGGCATTTGCATCATGGTGACGGTGGGGGACCTCTGTTTTCTGATAGTGCTGAGATACGTAGCCGTGTGGGTGGGAGCTGAGGTTCGCATGGCCAAACGTGGCTATGCCATGATCCTCTGGTTCCTCTACATCTTCGTGCTGGAGATCAAAGTGTACTTTGTGTACCAGAACTACAAGGCTGATCGTAAGAGCCTGGATGCTTTGGCTCGGAAAGCTTTGACCTTGCTGCTGTCCATCTGCATCCCCGTCCTGTTCGTCATCTTGGTCGCCATTGACCACATGGAATACGTGAGGGCGTTTAAGAAGAAGGAGGAAATCCGAAACCGCCTTTTTTGGGTGGTGGTGGACCTGCTGGACGTCCTGGACATCCAGGCCAATCTGTGGGAGCCGCAGAAGAAAGGATTGCCGCTGTGGGCCGAGGGACTGATGTTCTTCTACTGCTACATCCTGCTGCTGGTCCTGCCATGTGTGTCGCTAAGCGAGATCAGCATGCAAGGCATCAACATCAGCCCTCACAAGATGATGCTGTACCCCATCCTCAGCCTGGTGACCATCAACATCATCACGCTCTTCATACGTGGAGGGAACATGGTTCTTTACAAAGACAACAGGGTATCTGGCATACTGATGGGCAAGAACGTCCTGGCCATCATTCTTAAGATCTGCAGCTTCGTGCAGTATCGGAGACAGCTTCAGAGCGCGCCTCCGGCGTTCGGGATGGAACTGCAGAAAAACTCTGCGCCCCCTAGCCGAGCTGCTAACACTCAGCCGCTAACACACACCCAGGACCAGCCTCCGCTACCTGAACTCACGACATGTGAACACACATGACACACACACATACAAACACAAACAAGGACTGCTTGACTGCTTTATATGGGCATGTTTGTGGGAATGCGGGCTTAGATTCTGGATGTAAACTGGCAGCGTTAGCTTTGGGCAGCTGGAGTTGGCTGGGGAACCAAAGTGAGTGCATTTTGTAGATGGTTAAGGATGAGCATTCATCAGTAACTGAACTATAACACATAGTCAAACAGTCTATCATCATTTCAGTACCAAATTTAGGATGACCTGGCATGATGTTGGGGTCCTTAGTTCAAGGTCCCAGACGGGCCCCATTTGTAAAGGCTGTAAACCCAGATGACCTGGTTCGATTTTATTGATCCTGTCCCTGCCCCTGGGCCCTTTCCCCATAAACATATATGTGCAGCAATGTGAAGAAGGAGCTAATATATGGAAATATGTGCTTACTGTATTTGTCACTATTTCGGTGGGATAGTAAAGTGAACTGCTAATCTGTCCAAGCTCTTATCCTCACTATAATAACCAAGGCAAACATAGATCTAACTACATCCACTAAAAGCACATAAAAAATCATGAAAACATATTTGAAAAATGATGAAATGGTGAAATGGTGAATAAATTCCAGCCAGGTCCTATTTGAGAATGAAACCTCTTTCACTACTTGCAGTGTTCTCTGATCGTCTTTTAGAAACCATGACCTTCAGTCAAAATTCTCTGCAATTATAAATGGAGGAGTAGACAATGTAATATACATTCCAGTCATGACTCTATAAAGACATTGTAAGACTAACCGTACCATCTAAGTAATATCAGTCTACAGCATTCTACTTTTACATTCGCTTTGTCTGACTGAATAGTCAAATTTTATGCTCATCCCAACTACAAATCAAAGCACTGATTACCTCCACCCCTCCAGTGACCAATGCTGGTCCTTACCAATCCAAGGCCTCTGAGCGAAATTGTGTTTTGTGCCCTCTAACCCTGTAATGTCTATTAAATTGTAGCCTGATTGGCTAGCCTGCTAACATAGCTAACTTCACTGAGCAGCAATGTTGAACTGTAAACATCTCACTCTACTTTTCCAGACCCAGACACATAATACTGATATGTGGGTGCTAAATAACGACAAAAAATCAATAATGCTGCTCTTCACGTGGCAAGTCGCAATTGGTTCATTATAGGCTCTATGTGTCCTTTAGAATTAGGCCTAGACTAAAAAAAATCTACTAAAAATAACAACTTTATTCCTGGCCTGGTGGGAGGCACTAAGGAGCCCATCCAGTCTGTATTTTGTATGAATATGAAGGACCAGCACTGACCTAGTCTTGTATGAGTGAGTTTGTACGATTTGTATGATTCAGGCCGCAGATGATGTCAGAGCCCCCACATTAGCGTCACTAACATGCCGATTAGCTCAGATTCTGATATGCTGTAGTTGTGGTAGCACCTTACTGAAGAGTGTAAATAAGGCTACACAAAACCTACATAAGCCTTCTATGACAACTGACATAAAGCTGTTTAAACAAGTCATATTCAAATAAGCATAACACTGCCATAAAAAAATGCACAGAAGCAGCTTTTATGACAATTGGCGCTTGTTGGAATAAGCCTTCGTTTGTAAGTTTATGTCGGATGTCACTAGAGGCTTATGTAAGTGTCGCGTAGCCTCATGAATGCGGGCCCAAACTGCTACCATTGTTTTTACCAAGCATGTAAAGAAAGGGAAAGTTTGTAAAATTCAAGTTTGTGTTAAAGCCTAAAATCGATGCCGTTTTAAAGATGTTTCAATCGGTGGGGTTCGTTTGCCGCCCACAGTTCTGTGCACGTGAAAAAGGGTCTGTTGTGTATTTTTTCTAACCGATATAAAAAAAAGGATTTCTAAATGCGTATATTTTTAAAGAGTGTAATTAGTAATGACACTGAAATCAGCTGTGTTGTGATGTTGTTTTTTTGTTGTTGTGTTCAGTCTCTGTTCCGAGACTCGATCAGTGTTTATTTCGATCAAAAGAAACAAAAAAACTAGGCTGAGTTTAAAAACCCCTCTAAAAGAAAGGAGAAGTTTTTTTATGTGCTCCTTTGATAAAATATTGTATATATATATATAAGGCTGTGGTGTGTGTGTGGGTGTGTGTGTGTTTTGAAATGTGTGACACGTTAATTCACTGATTAGAGGGAAGATTGAGTACGTTTCATGTCCTAATTAAAATTCTGCTGAGGGCTTTTAATTAAACAGTGTAACAAAGAGAAAACAGCCAATGATTTTCCTCCTTCTCTTCTAATCTCCAATTAAAGGCTAATTGCTATTACACACCCCTTTCACCAGCACCATCCGTCTCCATCACAGGCTACAGCACCTGCGTCCAGGGCAAGCGAATGAGGAGAAATGACTTTGGAGGGGCCTAACATAGCGGGCTGCCGTACATTAAAGCAATAGTTTGGCAAGACTCCAAATCCCCCTAGTTTCTCCGAATGTAGCCGATGGTGTCAAAAGTTTAGCTTCAGCGCTAACAAGTAATGGGAGCCTACACATCACCAATTAGCATGGTGCTAAATTGCCACACACTCACCTCAAACACGTGAAACTGGCTTCTTATTCAGTAACATCTTATTTGAATTTTCCATTTCACCTTAAATAGTGCACCATTTAAGGTGGAACAAAAAAATCCAATAGGCTTTTTGCATTTAAACCACAGCAGACTTGCTCTTTTCCAGTTCTTGCTGAACTCTGGAGTCACCTCCAAACCTCTGCGATAAAAAAAACACTTTCACACACACTGCACACACACACACACTTTCATCCTTCACCTGCGAAATGAAAAGGCCTACGAGCTCAATTTTAGAAACAGACTTTAAAAAGGGCACCGCTTTTAGACCTGTAGTGCAAAATCATTACAAATTTTAAAGAAAGCAAAGAAACCCGCTGGTGGCTCTCAGCACTTAATCTCTGATTATGTGTCCAGAGTAAAGCCCTTCACACCCTCCAGAGAGAAAACAACACTGCGTTCAATGAGAGAAGAAACTTTAAAGGCCACAGAATTGAACGCAGAGACAAATATATCAATTTTTCAGCAAACATCTGCAGAAAAGAACATATTTTCGCTCGTCCTCTTCTGAAACAATGACGAAAGCTCAGAGTATGTGCGCCTGTTTCCTGTATATGATGGAGGGGCATAACAGCCTCAGCGCTGTGGGGATGTTGCATGAAAAGTTGATGCTTGCTTGTGTAGCAGCAGAGCCCGTTTATGGGCAGACTGGTCATTTCCTTTTCCTCCCATTATGTCAAAAACATGACAGTAAAACACCAGAGGGCGCCAGAGAGAGCCCTCAATATATGGGGATGAATGGAACTGAATGACTAAATGGAACCCCCAGGGCCTTCTAGATAGACTTCACATAAGGTCTAATGATCCATGTCTGTAAATCTTTAGTTCAGTGCATCAGTCATGTTTGTAATTTAACTCACTTCATTAAGATTCATTTAAAAACAGGATGGTTAAATTCATTTGTGATGATTTAGCTAAACGAGTTCTCTCATTGGTTTATGACTTACTGCGAGCTCTAAAAATGAACAAAACTGGCAGCTTCAGACAACCTCAGGACTAGGTCACAACGTAGCTGTAAGCAGAACTGATCTCAGATCAGATTCCTCCATTTTTATGACAGTTGTCATCACAAAAACCGATGCCAGATCAGCTCTCCTGTACTTGTGGTGGTTTGTGAAAACAGACCCTGTTGTGTAAAAAAGGTTGCCCGCAGTGTTTGGTGACGTAGTTTAGTTCATTTTTACAGCTCACAGTAAGTCATATTGTGTCCTAAACCACATCCACAAGCCTGTTACACCTCAATGAAGAGCTGGATGTAGTTTGAATGGGTTGAGAGAAGTTTTGGGGTCGTATTTATGAAAGTGATTTGGTTAGAAGTGTTATCCTTGTAGCTCCAGTTCTAAAAGAAAAATTTGGACTCCAAACATGTCACTGGTGATTGCTGACATCTGGGGTCAGTGGAGCACTGAGGGTTTTTCCCTGAACTGTTGCTTGAATGTTTAGACTAGCAGATCTTTTCTCAGTGACAAGGCTGATTTCTCACTAAAAGACACAGATTAGATCAGATCAGATCAGATCAGATCAGATTAGATGGATATCAGTTGATACTCAAGCACCAGAATATTCTCTCTTTACTAAACTAACATCACCCAAAAGAAAGCAAAGTGTCCCCAAACTTTAGACCTACAGAGTATGTGCACCATCTAAAGACCAAAACAGAGTATAGTTGAAGTTGAAGTTGAAGTTTATTGTCATATGTACAAAGTACAGCGTACAGAGCACAATGAAATTCTTACTTGA
>JBBPCZ010000156.1:20694776-20710802 GCA_037974445.1 Brycinus macrolepidotus | reverse complement strand
TATTTCCCAGGCCCTTATTTGGTATTATTGATCAATGAAGTCTTCCTCAAACAGAAATATTTTTAATTTAAGGGTTTTTTTGTCTCCAGCATTTTCTTTTATTATTTATTTTGGAAAATCTACACCCCGCAGGAAGTTTGTCTAAAAGCCAGGAGCGAGACAAAGCTGTTCAGGCACTTTTCCATTCTCTCGTATTGGATGTCTTTCGTGATAATCATCTTTGAAAGTTGTGCAATGTAGGAGAAACACTCAGTAATGTTATTGTGAAACCATCCCTCTTAATCACATTCATTTTTCATCAAGATATTTTTTTCCTGTGCTGAATGAGTTTAAAAAAGCGCTGTAAACTCCACAAGCAGTCTGAAAATCAGATAAAAATCCTTGTCCTGAAGAACAAACTCAGAAACAGGTATAACTTTACATTTTATTAAGAAAGATTGGGAGTCAGCTGTTTTGAACTGTTTCTACTGTCTAGGTTTTCAAACAGCATTAGCCAGTTTTTAATTTAATCAAGAATTACTCCCTGTTTTATATAAAACCAGGGAAAGAGGCAAAAAAGATAACAATATATAATGGTCTTTCAAAACAAAATGCCACTGGTAAAGCATGAGTGTAGGTCTATAGGAAGGCCTCAGGTGGCTTATTACTTTTAATATATTCAGGATGAAATAAACTATGACAAAATTTACAGTTTGTAGTAAATAATTCAAGTTACTATTAATAATAGTTTTTCACCAACAAATGCAGTCCATTTAGTATTGTGGCTAAGTAATCATGAACTGTTGAAGTATGACAAACAGAGGCCCATCATTGTCTATTGCTGTCATTTCATTAACTCTTTTAACATTTTGGTTATATAATAATGAAGAATGTTTAATGCAAAAACATTCAGTTTCTAATTAGTTTTTGCTCACCAAATTACCACAGTGAGAATGATGACAGCACCAACTGTACACCCTTAAACACTTGGGGGAGAATCAGTTTCAGCCTACTCTCTATGTAGTGCACTTATGTAGGAATTAAAACCGAATAGAGAATTAAATGTATAACAAAGAGCCATTTGGGATTCAGCCACGTGAACAAATCTATACTGAACAAAAACACGTGATTTGCTCTAAGCCAGAATTTCAGAACTTACATATAAGTTTAATTCAGTTTAATGCAGATCTAGCATGGACATTTGAAGCTTGTAGGACATTTATTAAGCGATAAGATCTTACCTTTTTTGCATAAAATAAATTTTGGAATGAAACTCTTCAAAGAGGTTAGTATTTTGCTTTTGGTGCATACTTTTTTGGTTCTCACAGTGCGTGGCAGAAGTAATGTGAGATTACTTTTTCCAGGAAAGCAAGAGTAAAGAAATTCTTCATAATTAGTCATTTGTAATCGATTTTTTGACCAACACTAGTGTGCTCACATGGATGAGGAGAGGGATGAATTAAATAGTCCTAATGAGTCATTAGGTGATAGTAGCATGACTTAGCAGGAAGTGATAGATATCTTTGATACTAGTGAAGTGCAAGCACACACACACACGCACACACACACACACACACACACATGCACAGCAGGGGCTTATGGAGGGTGATGATTGTAATGGAGTGTACTTATAAAGCAGCAGTGCCCGTATTGTGGTTGCAATACGATGTAATTTATAATGAGCACAGAAAGACTGAAGCTGTCTTTTGGTTAACTTCTTTTGCTGCTTTCTCAGTGATAATCTCTACACAGCTGTTTGCAGAGTAATTGCGTCAGCTGTTGGAGAGTAATTGTCTTTTACATAAGGCCTTCGGCTGGATGCCTGAACTGCACCCTCAGGCCTCTTTAGGAGTGTGTCTCCATAGTCACAGAGTTTGTTTCTACAGTTCAGGGAGGTAGGAATTTGCAAGGTTAGAGACTGAGCTCACATCTGGAAAATCAAGGAAAAACTCCCATAGAACAATAGGAAGAACCTTAGAGGTAAACCAAGACTTAAAAGGGGAACCCATCCTCCTCTGGTCAACACCAGACAGCAAAATAAAAACACAATAAGAGCAATGAAACTTAAAAGAAAAACTGATAAAGGAATAAATGTACATATACATTCTGATGGCTGTACAACAGTGAATTAAGAAACAAAGTGAGCCCAATCATTGGACAAAAGTCCTTCAAAGGTTATCTAAAAGCATGAGAATGATATTTAAATCCATGATTGCTGTGAGGATACAGGACTTAATAGTTTTAATAGTTTTAGTCAGAGTCAGTGCAGGGATCAGCCATCACCAGACCAAACACAGACCCAAGCAGAAATTCAAAGGGAGGGGGCATCCATGACATCCAGCAAGACTTTCAGACTTATACAGAGGGGTGAAACTTTCTCACCATGTGCAGGTGAGGCTTTCTGGTACAGCAGGAGTTTAAACGGCACATGCTGGAGGCTCTGCAGCGACCGAACTGGGACACTCAATACTCAAACACAAGTAGGGTCCACCTTGCGCCAACATCAAACCTGAGGCGCACCAAACTGAAGAGGAGGGGCATTTATTTAGTTCAGCAAAGAAATACACAGATAGTTCAGTATAAAAACACAATTTAAAACTGTAACATGTAGCAAAATGTCTTCACACGCTCTGGTGAATTCACATAATTTCTGAATGAAGTTAATGTCATTGATGTAACTGCAGGTTTACATTAACCAGGAACGTTAAGCTCTGCTTGATCATGCTGTAATGGTAATCCTCTATAGACAGTCTCTGTTGGCACAAATCCTCTACAGACAGTCTATGTTGGAACAAAACCTTGTATCTCCAAAAATATTACTTTACAGGAGAATAAAAATGTGCTTTACTTTCAACGTAGGTTAATGTAACAAGATTTTGGAATTCATCATTTAATTTTGACACAGTGTAAAAGGCAGGTGGCACAAAATTAATAAAAACAAATACAGATCTTCTTTATACCTTCAGAACCAACTTATTCAGGTCAAATCAGTCTGTTGCTTGTATTGCCAAATTCCCTGTGCATGTAGTTCGGCCTGGTACACTCAACATGTCATATAATTCAAACCTTTGAATGTGAAGGTTCTCCTTAAAATACAGCCTTGAGCAAAGCCATAGAAAGACACAACATGATTAAAAATTCCCCTAAAATTCCTGAGAGTGTGTTCTTTCAGAGTTGTGGTTCACAGTGCAGAGGTGTTACCAGCTGCTGGATATCTGGTTCAGGGTTCAGTTGTGCCGTGCGGCTCAGGGTCTGGATTAGGGCTGGATTTAACCTTGTTGATATTTTATTTAGAAAAGCAGAATTTATCTGAGGTGTTTTCCTTAGTGATAGAGATGCTTAAGGCATTTTCAGTGGGTTTGTATGTAGAGCCTGTGGTATGTGAGGACATACATGTCTGTTTTTGATTCACCACTGAAAACTGTTATTGATTACATAATCTTGGGACAATAGTTGTCGTCCAGGCAGCCTCTGGCAAACTCTCTCTCTCTTTGTTTGTGAGTGTGTGTGTGCGTGCGTGAGTGAAAGCGCTACGCTGAGTGCTCTTTCTGAATTGCATCAGTGAAAAGAATACAAGATACAAACTGACAGGCCATGTGTTTGTGTGTGTGTGTGTGTGTGTTTGTGTTTGTGTATGTGAAAGAGGGGAAGAGGCACACAAGACCAGCCATAACATTAAACCACCTGCCTAATATTGTGTTGGACCCCCTCATGCCGCCAAACAGCTCTGACCCACTGAGGCACTTAATTCTGTAAGCTTTGAGTTTGGGCCTCCATTTATCGGACTAGTTTGTCCAGCACATCCAACAGATACTCAATCAAACTCACGTTCCTCAAACCATTTCTGAGGAATGTTTGCAGTGTGTCAGGGCGAATTATCCTGCTGAAAGAGACCACTGCCATTCGGGAATACCGTTGCCATGAAGAGGTGTGCTTGGTCTCCAACAATGTTTAGGTTGGTGTCAAAGTAATATCCACATGAATGCAAGACCCAAGGTTTCCAAGCAGATCATTGCCTGGAGCATCACACTGCCTCCGCTGGCATGCTTTCTTCCCATAGTAAATACTGGAGCCTTTTTTTCCCTGATAAGTGACACACACACACCCAGCCATCCACATGATGTAAAAGAAAATTACGCTTCATCAGGCCACTTTCTTCCATTGCTCCATGGTCCAGTTTTGATGCTTATGTTAGCATGGTAGGCACTGTCAGGAGTAGACAGGGGTTAGCATGGGTACTCTGACTGTTCGGCTTGCCAATTTTTTCTGCGTCCAACACATCAAATTCAAGAACTGTCTGTTCTTACTGCACAATAAATCCCACCTACTGACAGGTACCAGTGTACCAAGATAATGAATGATATTCATTTCACCTGTCAGTGGTCTTAATGTTGTGGCTGATTGGTGTATGTTTTCTCAAACAATTGTGGCTTTTCTGTATTATTCTTTTTATTATTTTTCCCACAACTGTTTTCTTTAATCCCTCACACAAAACTCCCAACCCCATCATTCTGTGCTGGAAGTCTTGTGCAGGGATTTTTCAACAGTCTAGAATGTGCAGGGTTTATTTTAGTGTTGTTCACTCTGTGATTAGTGCGTTAATTGCAGCACAGCATCTCCAAGAGGCAGAATAATTACACACAGAGCTGGCCATTTACAGACATGCTGCTGGGAGCTACAGAAAGCGCAATGGGGGTGGGAGGGGCACGGGTAGGTGTAATGTGAAGGTCATTTAGAGGATGTAACCGGCTGTGTGAGGCATGAGGGATACTTTGAGGAGGATCGAGAAGGGTTTGAAGATCTTTGAGAAAAAATAAAATAAACAACAACTTCTTTCAGAAAAGGTTTTGCAATTTGACAGTGCAATGCAGCTTGAGTCAAATGTGTAATGATTCAAGCATCTAGTTTGTACAGTGCTGACTGGTGGGACATAAGCTTCCATAAGTCAGCTACATTAGCCTTGTCGCTCCAGCACAAAACTAAAAAAAAAAAAAAAAACTTTCAAACTATATAAATTTGGATATTTTTCAGACCTACTATCGCTTTAAGACAACAGGCCTGCAGAAACACAAATGGTGGTAAACCTTCAGTACAAGTACCCTCATGTTCCTGATATAATTTTATCTGTAAAGCTCCATATTATCTATTTAATCTCTTTCATCTCTGTGTCTTTTATGTAGATAGGTTTCAATGTAACCTATTATTACTATATACTCTACTGTAACCATCAAGACCCTCATTAGAATCAAGTTAGTAATTATTACAGTTAAGGTAATAAAGTCACACACATTTATCTATTGTTATTTTCCTCTGTTATTTATCACCAAAAAGCACGACAGATGACTGATGTTGTGTGCACTGTATTTAGATTTTGACTCTTTGAGAAGGTCCAGTTATCAAAATATTGGTACTGCAGCCTCTTTTCACCTTTTTCTCTGTACATCCCCTGACTCATTCTGCCATTACCTTCTCTGGGTTTTTAAGTCTTTTGTCCCCTTACCCGTCCTTCCTAGTCATCTAATGTTTTCTCTTCACTGCAGTTCTGTGGTCTCTCTATGTGAACACCACAGACACAACTTTCCTCTCTCTCTCTCTCTCTCTCTCTCTCTCTCTCTCTCTCTCTCTGTATGTGTTGCCAGAGTCTCAGTGTTATTATGGAATGTGGTTTTGTCTGGCTCTCATTCATCTAACCATGACCTTTCACCTCTTAAAGCCTTAAATACTCTAACCTAGTGCCACATGGGCAGTCCAACAAAATACACACACACACACACACACACACACACACACACACACACACACACACAGTTTCATAATTATCTGGAAGGCATTCAT
Source organism: Brycinus macrolepidotus (assembly GCA_037974445.1). Lineage (NCBI taxonomy): Eukaryota > Metazoa > Chordata > Actinopteri > Characiformes > Alestidae > Brycinus > Brycinus macrolepidotus. The sequence continues at coordinate 20,704,988 of JBBPCZ010000156.1, read as the reverse complement.
CCAGACAAACATGGTCTCTTCAAGGTGTCATAATAGTAGCACTCAAAGTGACAGTGGCACAGTAGCCTCTGTTTGTACATTGTTAGTGCAGCTAACATTTTCATTATGTGCGGGCAAAAAGTCTTGCTTCTATTAACCAGCAAACATGGTTCGTCATGACCAGTAAACCCCCAAGTTCAAATAACACAAACGGATCTGGTAACAGCAATGTTTTCCTCTCTTACCTGTATCATTCATTACACACTCTCATGTTCTTATGCTAATTGACAGTACACAAAGAGAACCAGCATGAGGGTCCAGTGGACCAGTCTAAACAGAGTGAAGCTCTAGGAAATGGTCTGAGATTGGGAGCGGCAGAGCCAGTAAATGTATGTTTTTAGCTGCAGCTATACATAGTCTTTATGCACTGTGTCTTTATTAACTGCTGTGAGTGGAAGTATTTGGTCTTTAGCCAGTGTGATTTATAGTTCATAGCTTTTAGCCTCCTGGTATCTGACCAAATGTAGGGTCAGTTCACATTTCAAGCTTTTGCTTGACACTTGACTCTGTGTGCAATATGTTCTTCCACTGCTGGCCTTGTTCCCACCATATTCCTAATTTCCCATTGCTTTCCTCAAATCAACATTTCAGTCAAGCTCTAGAACGCACTGACTAACAAATATTCAGTGAATCTTCATTAAAAACAGACCAAATTTAACTGGCTACCAAAATGTTCAGTGAATCCAAGCTGCATACTAACAGCATTACGGATATACTACTGTTGCAACACAGCCAAGGGGCGGCACTGGTTAGATACATTTTAGATTAATTGTGAGATTGAATTAACTTGTTCAGTTTAGTGTTTAGTTATCTGTTAGATAATTACAAAGCGGATTGAAATATCAAAGAGCTCACTGGATGGTGGAGAAAATGTAATGATGCATGATTGATGGTTAGCTAGATGTTTTTTTTTCCCTCAGACTAGTTTTCATTTAACCCATATTATGCATATGTCCTAGCTCTGTTAGCCCTGTCTATGTCCTCTAAGCTCTCACTTTTTCCACTCTGCTTGGTACCCTCACTGCCTCCATCTGCTCTTTCCTAAACACGTGCAACACATTGGAAAGTGTTTCAGGAAGACTGGAAGTGGAGGAAAAATCCTAAACACACTTGCATTTGCTTGTGATGTCCACCTTCATATCCCAAAGCCCTATGAGACATAATGAAATCAAATAGTAGCCCCATTGTTTATTGTTTCAAAAAATTCAATTGAGACACACGTAACCTAGACTGCTTACTGACACTCATGTATATGTCACACTGCATAGGCTTTTCCTGTTCGTTTTAAATTAGATAGCTGCACATTTATGTTCACATGCCTTTCTTAATTTACCAGCACACCAGATTTAACTTGATGAAGAACCGATTAGTGAAATGAGGTACTACGTGTAATCAGTCATTCACAAGAAATTTGTAAATGTTTAAACTGAAACAATGACATGAAAAAAAAAACCCTCAAATTTTCTTGGCAGTACAGTACATACACAGTACTGTATGGCATCATGTCATGACCATGACATCGTTGAAAAATAAGAGTGTGTGTGTTTGTGTGTGTGCATGTGTGTGTGTGTGTGTGTGTGTGTGTGTGTGTGTGTACAACTCCTTTAGAAGTGAGAATTGTTGTACACTCCAGTCCCAGCACTACACTGGCACTGCTTTCTCCATCTCTCTCTCTCTCTCTCTCTCCACAGGCAGCAGGGCTGGGACGAGAGCTCTGAGAAGCACTAGAGAATAATGCAATATTGTCCTGTTCTTTCTCTAAAACAATTCAGACTTTCAGCTCTTGTTCCTTAGTCTTGGAGATGGTCCAACACAGCCCACTCTTTCACAAACAACTTTAACAATGGCTGAACTATTCTTTCTTCCCTCAGTGGCTTCAGTCTGTTACGGTGAAGGAATGTAGATGTGATTTTTTTCTTGTGAGGGGAGCAGTTAAAATGTGCTGTGCAGTTTTGATACTGTACTCCAATTCCATGCCCTCCCATAATGGAACATAAACAAAGTGCTGTTTTCCTCCTTATCACCATCACAGCAATGCTGATTCACAGGAAGTGACCTGGACATGAGCCCTCATAGGTAGACTGCTCAATACACACAGGAAATTGCGCGGAGACGCTACACTTCCCGTCACCCTTCTTTCTATTCTCTCCTTCTCTCTCCCCCCCCCCCCTCCATTCTCATTAGTTATCTTTTCCCCTCTGCTTTTCATCTTAGTATTTTATCTCCTTCTCCCCGGCTCTCCTCTGTAATCTCTCTTTGCATTTGTCTTATCATGTTATAGGGTGACAGTGTGTCTCTGCTATGAAAACTCAAATGCTTTATTTTCCTGAAACCTTCAGAAGTTTCTTTTCAGTTCTGAATCTGAACTGTATTTCAACTTAAAATTTGATGATTATCATTAGAAACAAGAAATAGTAGTAAATCTCTATACCATATGGATAATATGTAATAACTAATAGCTATTTTTCTCTTTTTATGCTTTGGACAGTTGACTAGCTTCTTACATTTTGTGAACATTTCATGACAAACAGAAATGGTCAGTGCCTAGTTGTAAAATGAATAAAATCCTGTCACATTAGCATATCAGACAAACCATAAACTATAAACTACCACCATATCTGTTCTATACTATGTCTATCTCTAGTCAGTCTGAAATAACATAATACAATGGTTTTGTGAAGCTTAACCCTTAGAAGTCACAGTTTTAAGCAGTGATGAAAGAATGTTGTATTTATTATTTGTTAATCATAGCTAACATGTGAAATTCTGCCAAAAGTGATTCTATGCATTATTGCCATCCTTTAGATTGTTGTCACATTGTTGTTTCTAAACATCACAAACATCACAATGCAAAAAAAAATAATGCATGCAGACTCTAATCAGTTGATTTAGATTGGAAACTGAATGCACGTTATTGCATTGAAACAGTTATTAGACATAGTAACTCTAGACTTCTAAAGGTTCAGTCTCTCCGTGCAATTCATCCTCAGTTCCATTTTCTGGCTTTGACTGAACTTCAATTCATCCCAACCCCCCTTCACACTCTCTCTTTTCTCTCATCCTCTGTTTCCCTCTTTCTCCTCTTCTCTGTATATCATTCACACTGGTTCATGCAGGGAGACGGGCCGTGTTGTTCTAAATGGAACCAGATGTTCCTCTCATTGGGAAAGAGTGAAGTCCCGGCCCAAACACAACCCACACACTCCACAGAAGCATACACAAGCTCAACTTTACAGAACACACTCAAATCCTAAAATTTACACAACGCGCGCGCACACACACACACACACACAGCTACAGACTTGTGTGACCTTGTCTGCTAAACAATATGCTGGCTAAATACAGATGAGAAAGAAAAACATCTTCTGTCTGTGTTGTTTTTGTGCGGATAGTGAGAGACAGAGAGAAAGACAGAATATTTGCATTGCATTTGCTTTTTTTTTTTTTTTTTACCATAAATTTCAAGTCTGTAATAGAGACAGCAGTTGTGGGTGTTGCCTTGTTAATTACATTCAGTCATAAATGAGATTACCGCAATTGTCCGGTGTTTTGTCACCATAAATCAGTTCTTTCAGAGTGGCATAAAATAGGAAAGAGACAGTGTGTGAATGTGTGTGCGCGAGTGAGTATGTGTGTGTTTATATGTCTCATGAGGCATACACAGGAAATGGGATTGGGTGTGGTGATAATGTAGGGTTTTAAGAAGCAGAAAAAGCTCGACATTCTCAAACTTTCCAGCACAGCAGACGAAAACAATACGCTGTCCCTCTGAGAATGCAGCTCAACTGAGCTCTACCTATCAATACCTAACTCTCTCTAATCCTATTTACCACTCTACCAACTCTCCTCCACCTTCACCTGACTCAGCACTCTTCAAAACGTATGTGGGTCAAAAAGGGTGGCCATAGAAGAATCACTTTCAGTTCCTTAAATCAATGGTTCTAATTCTTGGTTCTGAGGGATCCCTATTGCACACATTTTTTGCCCCTATTAGGTTTTCTCCTTTTTCAGTACAGCTGATTCAACTCATCAGCTAATTAACAAGCCCTTCAGAAGTCAAAGTGGGTGTGTTAAGGCAGAACACTCAGCACCAGTGCACTAAAGAGTCTTTCAATGGATAAATATTTGGAGATATGATGTGGCACGTGTGTGTGTTTGTGCGCATGTGTTTGTGCTTTGAGTGTGTGTGTGTGTGTGTGCTTGTGTTCATTTTCAGTAAATGTTTTCCTGGAACCACACATCCAGTCCAATTAATACTTAATTAATTTTTAAAAAATCACAGGTAAACACAATAAAGCAACATACCATTATATACATTATACCATATAATATAATCCATATATGTATGTACAAAGTAGAAAAAAAGAAATTATTTATTTATTATTATCGTTGTTAAAATTTACTGTCATCATCATCATCATCATTATTATTATTTTTGTTTTTGTGTGTTATAGAAATAATACATTTGCAATTTAATTTGTAAATGAAATGCAAATGAAATTGACTGCATTTAAGTGCTGCATGTATCACGCTCTTTAAAATTTAAATTTCAGTTTTTGGAAGTTATGATGTTTTTCTAAAACTTTTCTGCCAATGTGAAGAATGGCCCAAATGGTTAAAAAACCTACTGTTGGGTACCTAAGCAACTGCTTATACCACTTGTATCAAGAAAAGCTCTGCCTCTAAGCCAAGTGCACTTAACTCTTAACACTTAACTGTTCTGTACCGTAAAATCTGTGCTGAGGTGCTGAACTTCAATGTTTATCTGGATTCAATTGGACTCAAATGAACACTACAACAAATCTGTATGTAAAACGCTGTTTACCTTTGCTTAGCTTTATGAATGGAAATGGATCAGATGACAAGCTCCTGTCAAACGCAGGGAAATATGCCACTTAGCAGTGGAAAAGTTGTGTGGTTAGCAAGTTGTATCCTGTCTACTGAATTTCCATTTTAACTTACGCAGAACTGGTACGTGAATGTAGACTTTAAAACCAAGATGGGACACTTTTTTCCAGTCTATTGATTTAATTTAATTACTTTTTCTCTTTAATGTGGATTTTAAACTCCACAGCACTCAAATGACAACAGTCATGTCAACTGTTAACTGGTTCTGACACAGTAAGAAACAACAGGAAATGTAATGTACATTTTTGTTAAGGTACAAATGACTTAACATCCTCTTTTTGAGCCGTTCGCAGAGAAGGGAAAAGATTAGCAACTTGTAGAGTAACCAGTGTTGCCTGTAGACATGTTTAGACGTGTCCAGTCTTTCAAAGGAATTCAACCTACTTTTCTCAGTGCATTCAATATACATACTCTCTCTTTCTCTCTCTCTCACGCACACACACACACACACACCTTACTCACACAGTAGATGAACAACAGTTTAAGCAGTTTATTTCATTTTCATGACCCACTCCGTCCCTTGACCTGCCCCCTTGTCTTACTCTGCCTCTAGAGCCTCGGTCTGATCCAAACAACTTCTTCTTAAAGTCTAACCGCTCAAAGCAGCAAACTGATAATAACAGTAACCTTGTGATAATTTAGTTACGGTCATGAATGTCTGATGTTCCACCTACGAAATACCATTATCTTTCCATCTATCTGGCTTAAATATGTTCACCCTGTGAAGAACATCTGATCCTGTCACAGAACTGCAGAAAGAATTCTAAATCCCGCAGGCATGTTTACATTACTAACAAAGCTGGCCTGTCTAACCCTCCCTGTGTGAACTACACCTAAGTTGTGTAATTCCAGATGACCACTGTTGTATGGCTTGATCTCTGACTCTGTAAGGATGTTTAGAAATCTGCTCCATGTGATTTCACACTACTCTTGAAACCTGAAAATCCAGAATGATTCTAATAGTTAAATGTTTTTCCATGTAATTGGTTAAGCTTCCCTTGTGTTACCCGTTCCTATACGTCACTGTCACCCACTTGATCCATCATTACTTTTAGAACAAAGCTTTATTCTTGTGAGTCACACTGGATTGAAATCAATGTGTTTTTTTAAGCGTGGGTTCTTCTTATGACAGATTTCTTCTCATGATAGAGAAAGACTGGGATAAGGAGTATGTTGGTTAAGAGTCTATGATCCTGTTCACACTTCATATCTGGATTGTATCCCCCCAAATTTTTTTGCCACATTCATTTACAGTTGGTAGTCAAATGAATCTCTGGTCAGCCAGATTGAAATCTAATCACTATGCATTGAGTAATATGCAAATCAGTTCACATATAACAACCAATGCTGCTCATTTTTCTGTTACATTCGAAAGAAAAGCACAATTTTGCACAACACATAAAAGTGGCTGTTAAGAATAGTTGTCCTCCTGTGTCATTGCTGCCATAAACCATGTGCACTAAAATCCAGTGTGTTGAGGTGAGATTGTGAAAAACAACAATGTAAGGTAATGTTTTACTAAACTGAAGCTTTATTTCAGCTAACTGGCTCATCTACTGCGGGCTACAGAATATAAATTAATCTCATGTCAGGAGATGAACTGAAAGAGCAGCGATGCTACATTAAGTGTTTAAGGGGGCTCTCTTCCATAAGCAGGACTGCAGTGTAAGGGGCCCTCACAGTAGTGGGAGGGGATCTGGTTGTCGAATATGTCTTGGAGAGACAGATGCATTTACAATTATCTTCCTGACCATCCCTTGAAATGGTCTGAGTGATGGGATTTGTATCTGTTTAAATGCCTATTGGGTGCTTTTGCACCTACATTTTCATGTCGCTTGGCCTCATCCAGATATAATCCTGATACTCGAGGTACATGAAGTCACCAGGTGTAAATGGGGTTAATGCTGCCTGAGCAAAACCTTGTTTTTCCAAAAATGACATTTTAAACGTGAGTATAGCATGGGTTCCAGTACTGTTGACTCTGAGCCAGAGAGCTAGGCTTTTTACAAGCTGGATGGAATCTGTCGCTCTTTCCAGAATTCTTTAGGTGTATTTGTCGTCCTTGCCGTTGGCATTTTCCTTCAGAATGAATACAAACTTCTCAAAAGGCATCAAATAAGGTGGTTCCCGCTTTAATGGTTGCCTATACAGGATTGCATCCAAAACATAAAGCCTTTAAGACTGTGATCTGTGTCTTTCTCTCTTTCTTTCATACTTCCTTCCTTGCATTCATTCCAGGCTTCTACGCTCTGAGTGTGAGGCTGTGCAGTAAGTGCTGGGTGCGTCACTCACCTCCACCCTTCTGCTCCCGCTCTACAATTAGAGTAAGTATAGCACTGCAGCTGGGCCAAGAGCTGCACAGTGCGTGTTTGTGTGAGTGTGTATGTGTGTGTGTGTGTGTGTTAACAAGGAGTACCCGAGTGAGAGGTAGACATTTCCACTACAGACACAGAAGTGATGTAATGCGGACCCCTGGGGGATCTGGTGGCGCAGAAAGATGATGTAACTAAGGGATATGTTTTACAGGCTGAAGAATCTGAAGGCTCAGCTTTTCTTGTGAAACAGTGTGATGTGTGTGTGTGTGTGTGTGTGTGTGTGTGTGTGTGTGTGTGTGTGTGTGTGTGTGAGAGAGAGAGAGAGAGAGAGAGAGAGAAAGACAGAAAGACTATACTGCTCTGGTAAGACCGAGATGTGTAAGTTGAACATTTAAAATAATTTAAACATTCATACATTTAAATAATAAAAGACATTTACACTCAGGTTAAGTATAAAATGAATTTGTAATACATCATTATTAAAACATATATTATACTATGTATTAAACCAATACCACCATATGCAGTTTTGGTAGTGTCTACATTTTGTATACTTTGCAGTGGCTGGTTAGATATTAATGCTAATGTATGATAATAAATTGGAACAATATTTTAGCAATGCTGTTTGGAGTCATATTCAAAGTGACTGGTCTTCTGGATGGTCAGTATTTTGCTATTGTATATGCATTGAATGTCTTTTTTTTTTAATATACTGTGTTTTACTATTTTGCACGCTATTTTGTATATCTGTATATCTGTATATAACTCTTTTTATTACCTGTGTCTTGTTTTGTCACTGTCATTCTGTTGCACTGTAGAGTTCTGTCACTAAAACAAATTCCTCGTATGTGTAAACATACCTGGCAATAAAGCTTATTCTGATTCTGATTCTGATTCTGATTCTAAACATTCCACAGTACAATGTAGATGGAGGATGTAAATATAATACTGTCACATAAATATTGAGACTGGAACTTCTAAACCTTCTAAAACTGTCCAGTCTAGCAGTTTTGATCACTTTATATGGCATAAAATGTCAAGGATATTTTAGTAGCAAGATCTCTACAATGCTTGAAGCCAGTTCTGGAGTGGAAAGAGGTGAGGCCTGTCCTGGTGGACCGTTTAGGTTTTAGCTGACCTTACTTATAATCAATAACATGCACTTCTTTGCTCCTTCCTCTCTCTGTCTTCTCATGTACGTGAGTGAACTCTCCTTGGCTACTGTGTAAAGCAGATATATACACTTTCAATGGACTGTGACCTGGAATCATCTCTTTTAGCTTATTTTTCATTAGTCCTCTTTTGTCCCCCTCTCCTCCATCTCTGCCCTCCCTCCGGGTGTACTGGTACTGGTACTGCTTTCTCCATCTCTTTGTCTCTGTTTCTGTCTCTGTCTCTCTGTCTCACTCTCTCTCTCTCTCTCTCTCTCTCTCCACAAGGAGGCTGAATATGGAGGATGTCATATGACCTCAGCTTTATTGCTCTTTGATGCTCTTCATGCTTCAGAGAGCAAATCACCATAAGTCATTCTCAGCCTGCAGATGTTGTATGAGATGCAGATTCAAATCTGCTTTTTCAAAGTACCAGGGCTCTTAGCTGTCTAGAAAGTGAGTGTGTGTAGGTAAACGTACTGTGAACATTTAACTCTGCTTCTCCTCTCTCCGTCACACATATTTGCAAACAGCTTCCCCTTGTGTAAAAGCCTTCATGACTGAAGTATGCTGTGAATGGAAGACCTTTAGACAAACTTTGTGGAGATGGCAAAAACATGTGGTTCGAATCCAGGTATCCCCCCAACACACACATACACACACACACACACACTTTGTGATTTGTAGCTCAGGGTTACACAGCTGTTGTTTAGAATTTCATGTTTCTGACACAGAAACTTCCAGCAGTTATCAGCAAGCCCAATTATCAGTAAGGCCAGCCAGACACAGGCCTGGGAATTCACACAGCCACACGACCCAGGGGGAACACAATGACCTGCAGAGAGAGAAAGTGAGAGAGAAAGAGAGAGAGAGAGAAAGAGAGAGAGAGATACATTATATATCAGTAATACATTATATATCTGTATATATTAGGATGACAATGTGCAAGCAGACAATATGGTGAGCATATGGTCTTTGGAATTGTCCCACCAGTTCAAGCAGTAATAACTGTCTGCTGTTTAATGAACTGAGCATGTGTGATCAATCCAGTCAAAGTGATTTTCAATAATAATTTGAGAAGTTGCCACATTACAGAGGTCTAAAGTGCAGTCTTATGGAGTTCACTATTACAGTAACAAAATGGTTGTATACAGTACCAAAAAAGGTTCTGTGTAACAATAGTTTTTAATACAGCTTATATGTAACAGGTTCTCCATCACAATAATAATACTACTATTAATAATAGTAATAATAATAATAATAATAATAATAATAACAACAACAAACTATTTCCTGAACTTAAAGCATTGAAGCATTGAAATGTTCTGAGTTGGCCATTAAAATAACTGCCTTTATTAAAGAACCTTTGAAGAACCTCTTTTTTTGTCACTAATTTTGATGTAATTCAGGGATTTTGGGGAAAGTAATATTTTTTGGGGATGCTGTATGGAGCTGGGGCATAAAAAAGACAAAAAAAACCCTAAGGTAAATATTTGTGACCATTGCGGTGGTGTTTGAGTTTCGATCTGTAGTTGTTCAGAGTCCAGTGAGAGCGAGAGACTATAACTCACTGTATCTACTTCATATAAACTCAGACATTTGTAAAGCAGGGGGCTGGAGGGGTGGGGGGTTTGGGACAGAGAGGGTTGGGAGGAATATGCTGAGAAACAGACTGATGGGAATGATCACCTGAAATGTTTTGTGTGTGTGTGTGTGAGTGCATGTGTGTGTGTGTGTGTGTGTGTGTGTGTGTGTGTGTGTGTGTGAGTGCATGTGTGTGTGTGTGTGTGTGTGTGTGT
>JBBPCZ010000156.1:20669573-20694676 GCA_037974445.1 Brycinus macrolepidotus | reverse complement strand
TGACACTAGTCTGTGAGAATGGATTTCAGAATGGGAATCTTTTTCTCTTGGCGTGTTTAACAAACTCTCTCTATCTCTCTCTCTCTCTCTCTCTCTCTCTCTCTCTCTCTCTCTCTTTGTGTCTGTCTGTCTCTATCTCTTTCTCTCTCTCTCTCTCTCTCTCTCTCTCTCTCTCTCTCTCTCAACAGGTTGCAGACCAGTTGTGAAACTGGCGTGAGCGTGTGTGTGTGTGTGTGTGTGTGAGTACTGGTACTAGTAGAACTTTTTGAGTTTATTGGTGCCAGTACAGGAGTGAGGGAGAGAGAGAGCAAGCGAGCAGCTCTTGGGGCAGAGCTCCAAAGAGGGGCAAAGATTCCTGGAGGAAGTTGGACAAAAATGAACAAATTGACGTTCCACAACAACAAGACCATGCAGGATCGCCGTTGTGTGTGTGTGTTTCTCCCTAACGATGACACACTTAATGTCATCGTCACTGTGAGTTTACCAGCTGCAATGCCAAAGCATACACTCGCAATGATTTAACACATCCTGATGAGTTTCTGCGAGCAAATTTGGGATTTCCGTTAGTACCTTTCTCAGAAATGCCCACTACATAGGTCAGCAGAAATGTATTAAAGGTTTCAGGTTCTGTAAACGTTTCACATGATCATAAAGACCAGTTTTACTGAAAGGCCTAAAAACAGGCGTTTACATTCTACATGTGATTATATATTGGTAAGATATGGAATGTTTACATTACTAGACAAAAGTATTTGCACACACTGAGATTTTCTGCATTTGCGTGTTACTCTAATATTTACTAAAAATTCACTAAATATTCTTTGCTAACAAATAAATTTACAGGATGTTCACAATTTGAGTCCCTTTATTAGCCAGAAAATGTGTAATGTTTTTTATTCGTGACTAATGACTAATGACCTACAGAAAGCCACCTAATAGTTAAAATGGGGATCTCCAGATAACTGTTAAGCTATTAAATGACAGCCAATGGGATGAAACAGTTGATTAGTGCTTTTAAAGTTAAAGGGCAGCCTAGCACTTGACTCAGCATCACCACACAACCACTGTTACATATTCTTTCCATGTTATAAAGGAAACTTGTTTTATATGACAGATTTTCATTTACAGTTGTTCACTCAACAACTTTCCAGTGCTTAACGAGAATGAAAATATGCAGTTTATGAAATAAATGGAAAAGTGGTAAAAACTTGTGGGGTGCAAAAACTTTTGACTGGTAATGTATTCCCTTCATTTGTTTATGTTCTTCAGTAGTTGGTGTTTTATTGCTTTATATAAAACCTCAGATTGGCCTCTACATACATACATTTCTACTTAAGTGTGGAGAAATTTCCCAGTATTATGGGCATCTAAATACAGCTTTAATTTCTATAACTGGTTTATTAGGTAAAGGAAGGATTTTTTTTTCTTATTTAGGATCTCTGCCAAACACCCTGTACATGTCGTGAATACTTCCTGAATGGAAAAAATAAATTTGCTGTAACACTGTTAGTAGAACATTGCTTATAAAATAATTTATAGATGCTATTATTGTTTTTGCGACTGAATCGTATACGTTATATGCCGAACTATTAATACTAATAGTAAATTTGATAACTGTTGACTAAAACTCTTTATAAGTCACTCCAAACAAGAACAGCCCACAATTTTTTGCAGACTTTCGCAGACCACCAAGTATATTGTTTTAGGAATTAAAGCAGGGTGGAATTAGGAGATCATATGTATGTCCAAACCACCAATGTAGCTTATTCAGAGGTGTCATTCAGGGGCTTAACACACACACATAATAAATGTCTGGATGTACCTGGTGCAACCCGTGCAGTTTGCATATGGGTCAAAACTATTATTAGCAGTTGCTAATAATAGGGTAAGACATTTTCCAATGTTGATTTCAATGTTAATGCTCTCTCCTAGGTGAAGACTTTGTGTCAGGAATTGTTGGTGCAGGTGTGTGATCTGCTCCGATTAAAGGACTGTCACCTGTTCGGCCTCACTGTTGTTCAAAGTAAGACATGCAAACATACATTCACTTCTCTGCACTTATTGTGACCCTGTACCCATGTGTATACATGGCTGTATTTATGCAGAGGTCATTTAACTAAAACTGTGTTCCTGTTTTAGACAATGAGCACATCTATATGGAGCTGGGACAGAAACTATCAAAATACTGCCCGAAGGAGTGGAAACGAGAGGCGAGCAGGGTAACACTCACACATAAGTGCAGATTTTTGTTGTTTAGTTAAGTATTGAGATACCAGTGGTGATAATATTTCCATAACTAGAGCTAGGTTAAGCCACGTGTCTGTAATAATAAACAATCTTTCATTTTCAGTTTGAATTTAATTTGATTTTTGATTTTGAAGGGAATTGATCAGTTTGGACCTCCGATGATTGTACACTTTAGAGCTCAGTACTATGTGGAGAATGGCAGGCTTATCAGGTAAAAGAACATGTAACACAGATACAAACAAGACACACATACAACAGTGACACAAAAACACACATTCAGCAGTATGTTGTTTATAGTGTAGACTATGTAGTTTTCTCTACTTCTGTGCTTGACTATGTCACTTCCAGTTTGGACCTCAAAATAATGGAAAGAATATATAAAAAAAATATTTGTATGTTTACTATGTTTGTACACTGTAACTTACACCAGTATAAATCTGAATTCTCTCTCTCTCTCTCTCTCTCTCTCTTGCTCAGTGATCGTACGGCAAGGTATTATTATTACTGGCATCTGCGGAAGCAAGTATTGCAATCCCAGTGTGTGCAGCGAGAGGAGGCCTATTTTCTTCTAGCTGCGTTTGCTCTGCAGGCTGACCTGGGAAATTTCAAACGGAACAAGCACTTTGGTTCCTACTTTCAACCTGAGGCCTACTTCCCTTCCTGGGTGAGTCCCATGTGCCATACACATATACCTTGTTCCAAGATAACTGTCTTGCAATACAGTTTAGATATTTGTTGGTGTTTTCTTGTGCCTTACTGAAATATGCACTCTTTTCAGGTGCAGAATATTGATGTTCTCTGTCTCTTCACTCACACTCAAATAGATTGCACTGTAATATAGGCCAGTGGTTCCCAGCTCTAGCCGGGGACATTTCACTCTGGTGCAATTTCCCTTTTCAAGCACAGTTCATTAGTTAATTACCTGGTCTAGTAAGATAAGATAAGATAACCCTTTATTAGTCCCACAAGTGGGGAATTTGTATAGTAGGTGTGTTTGAGCATGGACTCAAGTGGCCAATTGATGAGCCTTTGGTGTAGGAGATATATAACAACGTACACAAAAATAGAATGCACAATAGGGATTGGGTCGCAATATTTTGAACATTTAGGTTGATTGGTAAACACATAAAAATTCTTGCTTTAGTCTAATGTAGCACATCAATCATCAAGGTCAGCTGAATCCACCTGTCCTGTAGTGTAGTCCCTTTCCTGTATCAACCATACTGTTATAGACTACAGTGTTATAAACATGTCATTGCTGTCAGAACAAAAGCTTTTATCTCCATTTTTTTTAAATCATGATTTGAAAATACCAACTGCCATTTACACTGTGACACAATTTCATGATCAGCAGAGAAATAGAAATGGTCCTCATTCCATTAACTTATACTTCTCAATCCATTAACTCATGATATATCTGTATGTATAATTTGATGTGCGGTGAATGTATGTGACACTGTAGATTTGTGGGCCTCCAGTCTATCCTCAATTGCCCCATTAAACTAGTCTAATTTTCAGCTCATTATCACTCCTTCAGTCTCCCCCAGGTACTTGAAAGATGTGAGTGGTATGTGGGAGGAACATTACTGCTCGTCATTTTTATTTTTATTATTTTGTAGGATCTTCAAAACATCTTAAGTTTTCTTTTTTTAGTATTTCATAAATGCGGGCCTCTTTCCTGTTGTTTTCCTTGTAAATGCCAGTGGTTGGTGACAGTAAAAAAGCCATGTGGTGTGGACATTTATAAAGCAGCTTATCAAATCAACCCTGGCCCACTTTGCTCCTGTCGTGCTTATATACTGTAGAAAAAAGTATTGCAATCTGTGCAGTTTTTGACATTTGAGCCCTCTCTCTGATTCTTTCTTTCTGTCTCTCTCCAGGTGATCACTAAAAGAGGGCGAGAATATATTCTGCGTCACATTCCCAACATGCATAAGGAACAGTTTGCTCTAACTGCTTCAGAAGCTCAGTTGAAGTACATCAAAGAAGCGGCACTCCTGGACGATGTCACCGTCCACTACTACCGTCTCTTCAAGGTCAGAGAGGAAATGTATGTGAGTGCTAGAAAGAGAGAGATAGAATCAGAGAGTTTTGAGAATAACTTGCTGAATATTTCCCTTTCAGGATAAGAAAGAAGTGGAGGCATCTCTCACTCTAGGACTTACCCTGCGTGGGATCCAGATCTTTCAGGTGTGTCTGTGTGTGTGTATGTGTTTGGGTACATATTCCAATATTCTCACTATGCCAGGATTGACATCTGTATCTACAATACATTAGACACAGTTTTCACCTTCTGTTCTAATGATGACAGGCATTCAGACATATGTGTCATTTTTCACTTCAGTCACAGAAATGTGAATACATTGTCATGTTTTGTTGTGTGTTCTTGCAGTTGAACAATCCTTTGTTTCAAAATGGAAATATATATGTATTTTTTTTGTTTAGAATGTGGGCACTGTCCGGCAACTCCTATATGACTTTCCCTGGACCAACGTGGGCAAACTTGTATTTGTGGTCAGTACTATATATATCAAGAGGCAGAATGATCTACATAGTATTTTACGTTCATACAGAGTAGTGTAATTTTGAAATTTCATTTAAAGAATGACATACTGTGTTAATGTACCCAGTTACTCATTACAGTACGCTTTGCATAAGGTACTGTGTAATTAACTGCTTACGTCGGGTTATACAGCACAAATAATATACTAATGTACTTTGTCATGTGTCATTATATAGTAGATCTTTTCATTCTCTCTCTCTCTCTCTCTCTCTCTCTCTCTCTCTCTCTCTTTCTCTCTCTCTCTCTCAGGGGAAGAGATTTGAGATCCTGCCCGATGGCTTGCCCTCTGCCAGAAAGCTCATCTACTACACCGGCTGTCCTGTGCGTTCCCGCCACCTTCTACAGTTGCTTAGCAACAGCCATCGCCTGTACATGAACCTTCAGCCTGTACTTAAACAGGTCCGACGCCTAGAGGAGAATGAAGGTAATGCTGTATAAATGTGCATGCGTGTGTTTGAGTGAACATGTTGTAATTTTTAATTACAGTCTTTTCACAATATGTGTGGAGATGTTCCATTACATATGACAAACAGTGTAAAAATATTCTAGTGTTTAAACCGTTTCTTTGCATGTTGGGCTTTGTAGAGAGAGAAACATAATAAAAAGATTAAAATATCAAATAAAGCTTGTAAAAAGTAGTAGTAGTAGCAGTTCTAGTTGTACTGGTCAATGACAGCTATAAAATAATGTGAATATGATGTATTAATTTAAATTATTCTGACATTTTGAATGCTGTTGTATGTGTTTGCAGAGAAGAAACAGTATCGAGAATCTTATATCAGTGATGCTCTGGAGTTGGACATGGATCAGCTGGAGCAGCGTTCTCGTGCGAGCGGCAGCAGCGTGGGGAGCGTCTCACGGCAGAAACGTTTCTCACGACACTCTACAACCAGCCACGGCAGCTCACACACATCAGGCATCGACTCCGACAGCTTCCGCACCCCAGCACACATGCCCCACCGGCCACTTCGCACACACTCCTCCTCCAACACTAGCCATGCCAGCACACACACATCTGGCATTGAGAGCAGTGGCAAAGAGCGTTGCCTGGATGATGATGGTATGAGTCACAACCCCATTGACTATGTCTGTTAGAATATCATTTTGTTAATTGGCTTAGTTTGAAAATTAAATTAAATATAATGGAGTTCCTGTAATAGAAGTGTGTAACGCTTAGCTTGGGGGCCCCCTGGTGGTAGGTACTTGATTCATATCACAGCCATCAAAGTGTGGTTACTACTTTTGATGTTTTGTTTAAGTAAAAAATAAGGATTGCAAAATGAATCTTAGCATGGCCATTGGCACTGTTCTAAGAAAAACCTGTTATTGGGATACAACCTTTGCAATATGAGAATGTTCTTTTAATTTTAAAAAGGTTTTTCGCACAGTAATCATGTAAAAACATGATTATTTGAAGAACCATTCATTGATAGGTTCTTTACAGAACCAAAAGTAATAATTTTATGGCATTGCTTCAAATGGTTTTGGCACCTTCATTTTTAGGATGTTCCTGTTAGTCAGGAATGACAAAATCCAGGACCAGAGAATCAGAAAGTAACAGTAAAATAGTCTGTGTGGTCTGCACAAAGAGTGAGATCTTTAGTTAGTGATAAACTTGTTTGATGATTCATTGTGTGTTTCTACAGAAATTGAAATGTTGGTTGATGACCCTAAAGACTACGAGGAGCTGCATGAGTTAGCGCTGGACCTCAATCAAGACCTCTGCATTCACATCACTGAGGACATGCTAACATCTGCACAAAGCAATGGATACTCGGGTACTAATGCACACTTACACACACACACACACACACACACACACGCACGCACGCATACAGATTGTTTCATTTCCCTCAATGCACTGTATTGTTAATCTCTTTTAAGACTGTGATGCTTGCTGATAACAGCATATAATAATGTTTGTACAACTTGACATGTTGGTGAATGATAGTGAAGATGACTCTAATGGTGTCTACACAGGTTTAGTTGTGAAGGAAGTGAGCTCCTCAACATCTAGTTCTTCTGAGACTGTGGTGAAGATGAGAGGCCAAAGCATTGAATCTCTTCCTCAGGTAACACTCACTCACTCACATTTTAGATTCACGTGTTACCATTCAGAGTTTCAGGCAGCAGGCAGTAAGTGCATTAGGTCTTTGTTTTTAATTGTGCTTTGCTGCCATTTTCACATTGTTTCAAACATTGTTTCACCAAAGAATCAAACAGGCTTCATTGCTGATCACCATTCACTCAAACTAACAAAAGAATGTCAATGCATTGTGTGTATGTTCAACTGATGTAGAAATTACTAGAAATTACAAGTGCATTGTTGTAGTGCCTTCAAATTCACTCTGGAATTCCATTTTGCAATTCTCACACTAGCAAAAAAATTGGTTGTTATTATTATTAGTGCATTAAAAAACAGATAAATGGACACTTTTGTGAGAATGCTGTTCATTTCCGTTCAGCATTCGACACCATCATTCCTCAGCATCTGACTAGAGAGCTCATGGCCCTAAATACCTCCCTCTACATCTGGATCCTGGGCTTCCTGACTGGGAGACCTCAGTCAGTTGGGATTTGGTGCAACATCAGCACCACCACACTGAGAATGGGCACCCTGTGTGGCAATGCACAGCTAAAACCACACAACTGTGGATGGTTTGAGCAGTAGGAACAATGAGGCAGCATACAGAGAAGAGGTATATTGGGTCATGGACTGATGCAGAACCAACTACCTGTCTCTTAAAGTGGCCAAAACAAAAACAGCTACTCTGTGAAGAATGTCTAGAACACCAAGCTCCTTGGTGGTAACATTGTGGAGAACCCAAGCTCCATTCCCAGGAAAACCCAGCAGTGTCTCTACCTCCTGCAGAGACTGAGGAGAGCTCACTCCCCTCCCCAGTACTCACTACATTCTTCAGAAGGGCTATAGAGAGCATACTGAGCAGTTGTATCACAGTCTGGTTTGGGAATTGCACCGCCCTGGGCTGAAATACCCTACAGCAGATAGTGACGACAGCTGAAAAGATCATTGGTGTCTCTCTCCCTTCACGGACATCTACACCACACACTGCATCTGCAAAGCCAGCATTGTGGATGACCCCACTCACCCCTCCCACACTCTCTACTCCTTCCTTCCTTCTGGCAAGATTCCTTAGTGTACTTCCCACACACAAACAAACTGACCTAAAGTGGTTCCATCTCCTAAACACACACACACACACACACACACACACACACACACACATACATACACACACACACACACACACACACATGCTTAATCTGTTCCCCCTTAAACAAGAATCACACCTGCACTTTTAAGTCTTGCACATTCTTTCTTTTCCCCTCAACATTAAAATGACAACACCTACTTCACTTGAGATAGGGCTCCATTTGCCAGAACCCTACTTAATTGTCACTTTTTCTGCTAGAAAAGAGCTGGTGCTGTCTCATTGTTTAAGTAAAGTGTTCAAGTGGAATTAATCTAAAACTTGCAGACGTTCACAGTGCATGAAAGTCTGTTTTTACTGAATTCTAACTGTGTTTGGGTATGCTTTTCAGACGGTGTCAGGCAGGAAGTCTCAGAGCTCGACGGATCGGCACAGTCAATCGCTAGATGATGTCCGTCTGTACCAGAAAAATTGCCAGGAGTGGGCGGAGCTCTGTCAGGACACTGCCCATAGTTACACATTTGGCTGTGTTGAGGACCTTAGCGATGGCGTCGGCTGTGGTTACCAGGGACTTGCGGAACAGTGCTCTGGTATCCGCGAAAACCAGCACCCTTTCCCCATCAAAAGAACCAACAAGTACTTCTCCCTGGACTTGACTACAGAGGAGGTGCCTGAGTTTGTAGTGTGAAGGGGAAAAGCGAAACAACACAATGACAGAGGACATGTATTCGTGTGTGTAAGTGAGTGTGAGGAGCATAATGTGATGTAGGTGCTGATTTCAGCCTTTGGACTCAAAGGAAGTGAAAGGGAAATGGCGCCAGTCAGCTGCTTTAGCTGAGAGTAAACTCGTAACTAGGAGTATGTGTGTGGGTATGTTGGTCTGTCTTTGCATGCTAATCAGAATATGTTCCATTTCATCTTTATTACATTAATCAGTGATGTTGAACCTTTACCAAGGGTGTGCGTGCGCACACACACACACACACACACACACACACACACACACACACACACACACACACAGACACTCACATTTCTGTAGCTGCAGAGAACCTGTAGCTGCTATGAAATTATGAGATTAGAAGGACAATATACGAGTCTATATAACTGGTCAGGTTGTGTCTGTACTGGTGTGCCACTGTTTTACAGTGAAAGTGTGTATGAGTGTTTATGACAGACTCAATTATACCATATGAGCTAAGAACCAAAGAAAGACAGCACTCAGTGTTCAAAAAGAAATGGATAATACAGCCATATTGTAAACAGAAAAGAGTGTATGAGATCGTGTGCACGCGTGCGTGTTAATGTGTATTATGATGTGGTGCTGGCCGCTCTAACTGAACCACCTGTGCCTTTTGTTATACTATGCAAATTCTAAGACCCATACACTGTTCTCCCTACTCCTCACACTTTTGCACCTAGTATACTTATCTGAATGCCAAGGAAACAAGCAAAGATTACTGTCTGCGTGGCTGAGACAGTATTCAGAGGGGACTGCAGTGGAGTTTATTCCCTGACATTCTAAACTATGAAAAATGAAAAGAACAGTGCAAAGCAAAAAGAATGAAAAAATCTTCTTTAGATCTTCCACACTAAAAAATGTTGTGCTTCATAATTACATGATTCAGATGCGTGTGTTGGTTGCGCACGAGGGAAATAGATTCCATAACAACACAATTGCTGTCAGGTTTACTTCTTTTTGGCAAGAATTGTGATGATGCATTATTTGTATACAAACAAATGACAAATTGGAATCAAAGCACTACTTTCATTAGTAAAATAGCTACACTATACATGTCCGCTCTGTCGTAAGACGTATATAAGCAACTAATGAGTGCATAGAATGTGGATGTCTTAGGTATAATGAAATGCATGCACAGAGGCTTTTTTTTATATTATCATGCTTTTGTATTCAATGTGCACAATGTGTCTCGGTCAATGGGATAAAGTGGACTTGGAGTGCGAACGTACAGTGGTTGAAAAATGGTTAGTGCTGGAGATTCAGCCAGTGTGCTGCCTGAGAATACACATATAGCATAATAGAAAAAAATCTTTTGATCATTAACTAGAAGGGAAGCTATTCAGGGCTTCTCAAGACAGTACAGTCCCATTCAGAAGCCTCTTAACCAAACTATTCTTGTGTTTTCTTTAATATGATCATAAGCTTTTTCTTTGTCATTTTGATAATTATTGATTTTTTTTTTGTAATTTTACAAACTGGAACTTAAAGGTTTTTATTGAGAACTTATAAACTGGTGTAATGCATGAATTGTAAGAGAGCCATGTATTTTTTCAGGTCTCAGTGTGCCGTATGTCAGTATTATTCCTGAATGGAAGTCAGTATTAGAAACCACATTTCTCTCATTTTAATCCTTCTGTGGGATTGTGAGTGTGTGCGTGTGTGTGTATGTCTTTAATCTTGGTTCTTGGTATGAAATTAGCCAATAAACTATCAATAACATATCAATAACTAATTAAGATTTTCCAGCTGAACCTGTGAGCAATATATTCTCCTCTCACCAATAATGGGAAGCTTCAGTGTGCTGTTCCTTACATATGCGCACACACACTCTCCCTTCTGCATGCTTTAGCAAAAGACCATAGACCTGTACTTCAAAGTTTCTTTTCTGTTCTGTTTTTTTTTTTGGTTATATTTTTGTTGGGTCATCAGCAGCACTTTTAAATGCCCTCATGCATGTGGGGAGCTATTTCAGGTCATTGTACATTCTTTTGAATAACAGTACAGCCACAGAAGTGGTGCAGTTATTTCCCCATGGCCCTGTGCTCCTGGCCATACATTGTTACTACAGTGTGATAGAACATGTCTCACTCTGTCTCTCTTTGACTTAATACAGCAATCAATATTATAATATATGTTTTCTACATTTTAATCAGTCATTAAAACTGCAGTTCTTAAGTAAAAGACGGATAAATGAAATGCCTAACTTTGTATTTTTGGATCTGTGATGTGTTCTCTTCTGCTGGGATTAAAGACCATTCTGCATTTGGAACACTTTTGCTTGCGAAGCTCAAGCAAAACATAACTGGACTGAAATAGGCTTCTGCAGATAAACTTCACATCTGTTCTCCACTTGTTTTTTTGTTTGTATGTCTGCAGTTAGTTATAGTCCTTTCTGTGAAAGGAAACACCCTTATAAATAAAAGTAATGCAAATTTTTTTTTTTCTTTTTGTAAACCCTTTTGATTGATGCTTACGTTCCTGTAATGAAGTCTAGTGCGTGCCTTGCAGGTACTAATGTCCTCAAATGTCCGCAATAAAAGGTACCATCATTTTGCACTGTTTCTTGTATTTCTTTTTTTCCTGTTCATCCTCATATTTATCATATGTACACTTTAACATTTACTTGAATTAATCATTTAACACATCTTTATAGAGATTTCTACTTAGTGAAATACTAAACAGGGAATGCAGTCTACACCATCTCTTTCCCCCTGTCTAACAATACAGAAAAGCAAAATACGTGAATGTTTTTTTGGGTTCCAGTGCATACAGAGGGCATTGACAATGTACAGTGTTTTAAAACCTTGGCATTAAAACAAAAAATGTCATGATGTTATCAGTGCATTTCTAAATTGTATAAATTGTTCCATGTTTTCTGAGAAAAGGCATCATTTAAGGGTATAAAAACATTTTATTATATCTCTCAAAGTAACATTTAGGAAATTATTGAGTTAGTTAAAGAACTGTTAAGTTAAGAAATCAGCAGTGACTTAATAGATTCAACATTCATGATAAATATTTAGCACCCTGGGATCCTGACACAGAAAAACGGCAGCGTGCTCGCACAGTTTGTGTTTGCCCATCCAGCTGTAAAAAGAGAAAAAAGATCATTTGCATTACGTTCAGAAATCTGATCACCGTTTAACACTCATTGTATGAATTCTTGCTACAGAAGTGAGATGAAACAGATATAAATATGGTGTCTGATTATGGGTTGGTCCAAATAAACAGGTTCAAACAAATTACTTGCAAAAAGACACCCAATGTCATAACCATGACTGATGTGGCTACAAAATTTACCACAATTCAGTGTCAAATACTAAAGTCAATATAAAGTGATAATTCATATGTAGAGAATGTGGTTAATCAATAACAGCAATAAACAACCCTTGGTTTAAGAATTTTCTAATCATATTTGTCATGGTTACACTTGTTCTCACCTCATATAAATGCATTAGTGGCATAATTTTATATAATATATAAGAAAAAAGTGATGATACATTTTTTAAAATAATAAATAATTATAATAATTAGGCAGATCTTTATTGTGACATCTTTATTGTTAATGTAACTGTAGCGCGGTGTGTGTTCTCACCAGTGCCCTGCATGTAGGCGCAGGGGTTGCTGGACACACTGTTCAATGACTGCCAGTTATTGTAGTAGAAACCTGCCCTGTCAATCCACCTCCATGTGTTCTGCAGAGGAGAGATGTGTTACACGACAGCCATCATAAATGTATGAGCAGTTTAAAAAGAACTTTAAAAAACATCACCTGGAAGTTGTAGGCACCAATCCATACAGACGTCTGGCCTGCAAGCACAACTAAATTTTGCAGGAACTGATATTCTCCTGGACTCTGCAAAGAGGCTAGACCGCCCTGCTCACTGACACAGTAGTTCTGGAGAGAGAGAGAGAAAGAGAGACAGAGAGAAAGAGAGAGAGAGACAGAGAGACAGAGAGAGAGACAGACAGAAAGAGAGACAGAGAGACAGAGAGAGAGACAGAGAGAAAGAGAGACAGAGAGAGAGAGAGAGAGAGAGAGAGAGAGAGAGTTTGTTACCCAAGCCAAGAGAAGAGATTCCCATTCTCAAATGCATTCTAACAGACTAGTGGCACAAACATTTGTACACAAACACACACACACACACACACACACACACACACACACACACACACACACACACACACATACTTATTCAAAACGTAAACAAGAACAGAAAAAGCTTAATGATTTATCAAGTCTCATCTTTCTAAAGGATAATTTTCTCCCAACAAATCTAACAATCATTTACACTCATTACATTTTTTTTACTGTGGCTTATAAAACTTTTTCTATTATGTTTTATGCACTAATCAAGTTATTTTATCTCATCAAATAATGTCGAGACATAAGCTGTGATTTTTCTCTCCGATTAACTGCATCATGAAACTGAACCAGATCTAATCTTATCACTGCATTCGCATATACTGGAACCGTGACTAAAATCTATGAGAATATAAAGCGCATTACCTCTGCATTGAGCCAGGACATCCGAGACTTGACCAGCAGAAAACAGCGGGAGCCATAACTGAACCAGCCAGTGGGACACTGGATAAAAGTAGCTGTGCAAGACAGTAAATTCATTGTTAAGTATTACACACTGTCAGAAAATATCACATTATTCATAATCTGTGTTTGACAAAGCACTAGAAACAGAATAATTCATTTGAAGTTGCGTTACCTGCAGCCTCAGCTACATCCTCTTCTATAGCCTCAAATTGAGCTAGGAGAAAAGTAAAGATGTAAGCATGTGTTGCTCACTCAAACTGCACGAATAAAGACATTTTGGATACATGCAAAGTAGCACCACCTACTAAATAAGTACTTTCATCTTTACTGGAAATTTAATACAAAGCCGTACCAAGCTAAAAATTAAAGTTCACATATATGATGATCTGCTTGAGCCACTATATCTTGAAACTGTAGCATAGTGAAGTCCAGACACAAACCTGGAACAACCTGTGGAACCTCTGGAACCTCTGGAACCTCCTTGTCCGACACAACAGCTTCCTCTACAGCAAGACAGAGGATAAGTCAGAGCATATGTAAGTCTCAACTGACTGATAAGGGCTTCTTCAGTTACAGTCAGTTACTTAGTTAATGGCACATAAAGACGCAACACTGTGAATGAGAGTGGGGCCACAACAAATGGCTCTATCCAGGTCATGAAATTATATCTTCTGCACCCAAACAGTGCATCACATGTCTACCAAAGAGCCATTTGGATTCGTAGACCTTAGCTGGACATATAGTGCACTGCTTGAGCATAGAAGTCTTAGTTACATGAACATTAAATGATGCTTTGAATCAGGTGTTTTGGATCACAGAAAACACCGAACTGTACAGTCATGTGGCTCTTTGTTGTTGACTGTCAGGGACATAATGTTACAGTTGATCAGTGTTCTTTTAGTTGGTATAAAAGAGAAGAACTACTCACCAGCTGGAGCTCCGTGACTAAAGCTGATACAAAGGAGACACAGCAGAATCACAGTCTTCATGATGATGACTTGGGTGGAGATGATAAGGATGAAGACAGTCTTTTTTAATAAAGAAAAGAAAGGAGAAAAAAGCTAGTTGAGAATATTCATTTAAACTGGTCTTGAACTGTTCACAACAATGACAAACAGGCACTTAAACTATCGAGAAATCTGCCACAAAGAACCCAGGCTCTTTTTATTAGCACCTAATTTGTAAGTGAATGTGATGTCAAATATGTTAAATAGCGTAATACTGTAGAAACGAGTATCTAATGGACAACTGAAAAAAAAGAGTGAATCTGGTTAACATACTCGCACACACACACACACACACACACCATGTTAGGGAGATAAAAAGCAGTGAATAGGGATAAACTTAAACGTGAAGAGAAAGGAACTGATCACTTACCTCGGAATCAGATCTGTTGCTGAAAGTTGAGATGTGCAGGGTTTTATATTCTCTTGACGTCCAGGAATATAACATTTTAGGGTCAAATATCAAGTGAATATGCTGACCAAGTAACATATTTCATTATGTAATTACTATCCCTGACCTTATGCACACATCTTATTTTCAGATTACAAATATGACAACCATTGATGAGAAATAATAAACAATATTTCCTTTTATCTGACTAACACTGGTGTTATGCAAGAGTTGATTAATTTCCTTATTACGAACTGGACGAGCCATAGAAGCCGTATGTGGAACAGCAGAGTGAATGAACTCAATCTGTCAGTCTTTACAAAGAAGTGAGTTAGTACAGGTTTCTAGAAGAACACTTTTTTGTTATCAAGTTGATTGACTTCCTGTCTTGAATTTCTAGTTACATTATTTGATTTCTGTTACATCTCGTACTTTCCCCATGAGTTTAAATAATGTATTGCACCTGGCTTAACAAATCAGGAAATTTTAGTAAATTCAGAAAATTCAGTAGCAGAAAACTTTAGTGTCCAGGAAGTTTTGACTAGAATATCGATACTTTATGGCACATTAACACTCACTCTCACTCACTCATTTTCTGTAACCGCTTAATCCTCACTGGGGTCGCGGGTACACGGATCCTATCCCGGGACCACCCTGGGTGGGGCGCCAGCCCACCACAGGACACACACACCATTCGCTCACACACTCACACCTACTGCCAATTTAGAATCCCCAAGGCACATTAACAAACAATATTAAAACTATATAGACAGACAGACAGACAGACAGATTAATCTAGATGTTGATAGACAGAGGGCCAGAATTCACCAGCATTTACATTAAGAACTTTGGAAAAGACAAGAATGATGAAAAGCTGAGGCAGATCTTTAACAAGTTTGATAAGCGTTCATGTGATGACTGAACGGCAAATCGAATGGCTTCAGCTTTATGAGCTTCAAGAGGCCTGAGGACGCTCAGAGAGTGGGTTTGTTCGTGAACACATGGGGTATGTTCTTTCTTCTTACACTAAATGTAGTCCATCAAATAAGTAATGTTTGGTGTCTGAACTTGCTTATTTTAGTTTTGGAGCTATGAGGCTAATGGAGTTAACAAGTAATAGAAGTTTATACCCACCAGTTAGCATTTGTTCAAGCTGCCTGCCTGTAACACTACTGTGTTCTGGTTAGTGTGTGTTTCACTGTGAGTTGTTCTCTTCAAAAATAAGATCAATGGGAAGCAGAAATATGTGGGTTGAGCTCAGAATAAAAGGAGAGACAGACTGAGTTTAAATGCAAATATGAACAGACTAAGCAGAATGTCCTGACCTACCAGGTAAAACTAACTTATACACTCAAATATCTACTAACAAGTCATTTGAAACACATACACACTTCTTTATACATATGACCTCCTTACCTGGGGGGTAATAGGTAAGGTATATCTTAGTTTAGTCAGATAACTTAAGCCTGAAGTCAAACCTGTCCTATAAAGTAGCCGAGGGCCATTCCTATTACATCAGTGTTGGACTTATTTGGCTAACTCATAAACGCTCTTCCAGTTTACAGAAATATACCCTGCACATTCCGTCATGCACATGAAAATTAGCAAAATAACCATCAATAACCAGTGTCCTCACTTTGGTCTTAGGTTGTCTGGCTTTGTGAAACATGGCCTGAATGCCTCACTCAACCTGTTTCTTCTGGCCTTCGTTATTAAATGCTTGGTCAGCTATCGGAAAGAAAGGAAGGAAAGAAAGAAGGAAGAAACGAAGGAAAGAAGAAAATGTTTGCGCTTAAGAACATTGGTAAGAAGAGTTTGGTCTGGTTGCAGATGTCATTTAAAGAGGTGCTATAATTTGCTATATAGGACCCCTATTTGAAAATTGAAATATGATTATTTTCTCATCTGAAAAATCTTTAAAAATACAGTTGATAAAAGAAAAATAGTCATAACATGAAACGGTTATGAGGCAATTTTTCTGCCATATTTGCCACTTTGTTTGAAATGCATTCTGGTAAACTTGATTATCCACGTCCACACCTGTCAGCTCCTCATACATTCTTGATAAAAACCCACAATTTAAGGACTCTGAATGTTGATCTGTACATGCAAGATGCGAACTTGGAACCTTGAACAGTAATTAATTTGTGTCTAATGACATTTCACAAGTCCACGAAAATGCAAATACACATATTGAGAAATGCCCAAATTCATGTTAGCAAACTCGCAATTTACATGCTACTAACGACTTCTATTTGAATTCCTGAATGACTTACAAACAATAAGTGTGAACTATTTTTAGTCTAGCAGTGATCCTTTCTGTGTAGGAATGACATACTTGCTACTAGAATTTCTATGCAATCATTTGTTTCCAATAGCTTATAAAAGTGCTGCACGCTCACACAGAAGCTGTGAAAGCAAAGATTAGATGGTGCATGCCAGTTCAAGTCAGTGCAATCAACAGTTTTCCAATTCCCTTCTGCATAAGTCTTGTGTCATCCAGTTCACCCTTCCACTACCTCCCAGAGAAACATCCCAACGGAACCGAAACAATTTTTTTAGAATAATAAAAAATTAATATTTAGGCTCAAAATATCCGATTGGCAGAGTCACAAGAATGGCTACAAGTTTACACAAAAGGGAGAAAACTAGTTGCTAAACTTCAGTGAAATTGTCAGGATTTCCCACTGGTGTGAATGGGACTTGGGTCTCTGTTGTCTGCAGAAAGGGGGAAATGAGTAATTCCTCTCACCTGTCATGTGACAAGGTCTCGGAACTATTTTCTCTAGCAGCTCATGATTCGTGTGAATAATTTTGTAAAAGAGAAAGATTCTGAAATACACGGTGATTTTAGCCTGCAGTTTACATCAGGCTGTAAACAGATTGTCTGATCTTAAGAATAGCTAAAATAGAACAAAAACTCTGCTGCAATGCATACAATATATCTCACACCTCAACCTATAGCAAGCAACTGATAAGCTTTTCACTGATGCCTGGAATGCAAGAACACTCTCTTTTGTTAATGACAAAAGAGTGTTAATAGTCTTTTTTTTTTTTTTAATCTTTTTTGAATGACTAGTGGATTACTAGAAAATGAGCAACCTAGATTGTAAAGTGTATGCAGTTGGCAAATGTTTCATCAAAATATGCCAAATTGATTATTAAATACAATATACTACATGCAGAGATTTAGATATGTCTGAGTTAAATGTTATAAAGCAATATGTTAAAATAACTGTCTAACCATTTCTCACGTGCATATTAGAATGAATGCATAAATTTAATAAACATGTTTGAATGTTTGTTGAATATGTATTTATGCAGTTTGTAATGTTGGTTTTATTATTATTATTATACAGCTTACTGGCATCCACATACAGCAAGTTTTGGGCTTACTGGAATTCACACAATTTTTTGGCAGGTAGTTATCACAGTACTTGACCTGTTTTATGGCTATGATTATACCTCAACAAGCACATAATAAGCAATGAAACAGGATGCTTATGTCCTCTGTGTTATCTGCAGAGTCTGGTTGTAAGTGTTAGCTAATATAAATCAGACCGTTTCCTGGTGCAAAGAGGACATACTCATGATATTACTCTCAACCTGAAAAAGACATACTACCTGACACATAGCAACAAGTAGTCTGTCTCTTATTCTAGATCATGCTCAAATTAATTTATTTAATTGATCTAATCCTATTTCAGCCTAATTGTTTCCTACAACTTCATGCAAATTCATGATACTACTATTGATCCATTAAACAAGTTTAACATTTATTTTCTCTAAAGACTTGCACTTTTTAAAGAAAAGTGGACTTTAATATGTGAGCTCTGTGTGAAAAAACACTTTCATTACAGCAGTCAGAACCAAAACGTAAGAGACTTTATCATTCTTACATCAAAAAGTGACTACTCATTGACAGAGCTGTACTCAAGACCACCACTGCTGAGACCGAGTTCAAAGAGTCTCAAATCCAAGTCAAGATCGATGTCAAATGGGAAGGACGGAATTAAGACCAAGATAGTTGGACTCAGTCGAGACCAACTAGAATATTTGGGGGGACCGAAGGCCAAGCCTGAGAGAAGTCTGAAAGTCAAACTATAGTGAAGACATCAAAACTACGAACTTACACACACTGAAAATGGCTCGACCAAAACAGTGTTCAGCAAATCTAAACTATCGTCTATTTTGAATACTTCAAAGTAGCCCCCTTTTTTTTCAGTGTAGTTTTACACACTCATGGCAATCTCTCAATTAGTCTGTGGATGTATTAAGAAGTTATAATGCCTAAACATAATATGTAAATCAGTATGACAATGTGTGTTTGAATAATGTTCTCTTCCCACTGGGATGGTGTAAAAAAATGCAATCACAGACCGGCTGGATCATTGTGCTGAAAGTTGGCAATTACAGGAATATTATATGGAGGTGAATGTGTTATAGATTCTGCAGACTAATTAAACAACATGGCACTACAGAAATGTTACAGTTTCCTGAACTTAGGCCTTAAACTGTTGGAATACAATAAAAGTATACGATTTGTACAGTTCGTCTGTAATAATATTTCTGTAATGTATTTTCTTCTGTAATATAAATCTTTGATATGTTCATCTTACAAATTTTTTCTGTTAATATAATTAACATAATGTAGTTGCAGGAAGGCTTCATAAATCCTTGCATGCCTATAAAATCCTTTGTACAATTGTACAATCATATAATCTTAATAAAAAAAAGAAAGAAAAAAACTTAATAAAAGTGCACATATCTAAAAAGAAGGCTATGCATGCTCACTTATGCTGCATGTCAGGCTTTGTGCTGTAAGCTCAAACACTAACCCGTTAAATTTCTTTTTATGTCTGCACTGAGGTTGCCCCTGCGATCAGAAGGTCGTGGGTTCGATTCTCAGGACTGCTAGTGGCACCACTGAGGTGAGCAAGGTACCGTCCCCACACCCTGTTCCCCGGGCGCCATGTTGCTGGTAGCCCACTGCTTCGCTTGATGAATGGGTTAAATGCAGAGAAAGAATTACACATTGTTCACACTATGTGCTGTGGTATGGTGTGTTCACGCGTGACTATAAGGACCTTTGCTTTACTTTACTTTAAGTTCTGTAAGTTTCGAGGTGGAGCGTCCATAGATCAGAGAAGTTTGCCCAGGAAATCCAAAAGACGCTCATCAAAACCATTTTAAAAACACAGCGACATCTGGTGGTTAGCATGAATTACAGCAGTCATAATCTCGACACTGTGGATGAACCTTGAGGTCTCACTGGTTTATTTCATAGTTTGATTTGTGCACGTGCACAAGGCCGTAGGTTAACATTGTGGGGACCAAATCTGCAGACAACACCAACCTAAAAAAGGAAAATTCTTTTCCCATCATTCCAAAATATTTTTTGTTTAGTAATACCCGTGTAGGAAAAACAATTTAACTGAGGCAAGACTGAATCACAAGAGTCTTGCCTCAGAAAGAAAAGACTGGAGGGATAAAGCATGCAGAGATTTCCAGCACACATATTTTTGAGCCAAATACTATATGGAAAGAATGTATTGTCTTTAAATATACACAGTTCACCGGATGACAAATACAGAAACTACGGGTTTTTGAATAAGTAAGTGAATGTGATGTCCCTTAAGGTCAATATATGCACAAAATATTGCCAATTTAACAAAATGTATTTTTTGTCAATCGGATAAACAAAGAAGTGACTATAGGCATAAAATTAATAAGAAAAGAAGTCATGAACACTTCTCTGTGAATCACAGTTTTTTTCTTGAAGACCTGTTGTTCATATTTTGAGTTTTAGGTATTTTATACTTTATAACCGTTTATGTTAATGTATGTCTGTGACACCAACATTTGAATATGAGTAAATACATTTTGTTTTTATTCTGCAGACTAAATGGCAGGTTTTATGATGCAATGTACTGTGGTATTATCAGTGAATTGCGACAATCATAAAAACATAAAACTTTGTTATCATTTTTTGAAAACGTGATGATGCATGGACTGACAGCTCTTGGGAAGGGTGTTTCCACATGTGAGACTTAATCTTAAAAACAAAATGCTAATCAGTTTCCTCATTGCAGAAATAAACTGTGAAGAGAAACTGCACATAATAGCTGGAGTGACTGGAGTCAGTGCTGTAACTGCTGATCTTCTTTCCACCTTTTTTTATGATTATCAAATTAATAAGGAGTAATTTAAAATAATTTCCTGAACACGATCAAATCATTTGTATCAGAACAACTATAGCTGGTGGTGGCCTAGTGGTTAGGGAGTTGCCCCTCCAATCAGAAGGCTGTGGGTTCGAATCCCAGCACTGCTAGTGTTATCACTGAGATACCCTTGAGCAAGGTACCGTCCCCCCTCACTGCTACCCAGATGCCCCTCATTGGTGGCAACCCCCTGCTTCACTTGGTGAATGGGTTAAATGCAGAGAAAGAATTTCACACTGTGTGTATAAGGGGCTGCTTTTCTTTAAAATTAATAATGAACTAGTACAGTATACTATGTACTATATCCATATTAAGTAAATGGGCCCTCTGTCCCTACACACTGAGAATTAAACAATTAGAAAGTATTATGTATTACAGAATGTTTTGTTGAAAAAATGCAATTATGTAGTTGGTGCTGTGCAATGTATAATAATCTGAAACATAAAGACTGTGTAAAGACTGTGACCAGTGATAGACTTCAGTTTTTCCAAGGAAGGGGTGAATGTTTGCCTCCCCGCATGCATGTGACACTTAATGTGCAACACTTGGCCTGTTTAAGTCAATGTTAATAATTATACCTCAATGTGCATACAATAAATTATATCTCAATATGCATTTACTGTACAATAAAACAGAATTGTTATGTCAGAATGTTTTTGATTTTGTTACCTAATCAAAATTACTGACTGTTTCCTGGTGTAGGAGTGTCACTGATGTTGACAGTGTGGTATATATAAGGAGCACTGCAAAGACAATGCAGTAGATTACACATTACCTACCAGAGAGGAGAGACCTAATATCTACCAGCAATAGGTAAGTAGTTTATTTTTCTCTTCCTCATGAACACTGAAATTAATTTGTCTTATTCTAACCTAAAGGTAGAATACCAAGAACCCAGTATTCAAACCATTTAAGGCCTCTTTAAGTTACCTCACATACTAAATAGTACAGAATACTTGATTCCTAAGACATGCTTTATGATAGTTCTGAGATATGATTTTGGTCTAAAATGTATTTTTTTAACTACATTTATAGCAGAGTGGTACAGGCAGGGTGCTGTAAGGGCAAAATTACTGAGAAAACCTATTTTTTAGGGTACCACTACCACTATTTTACTACTATCGACATAAAACATGAAAAGATATAGGGAAGACGATATAGGTTCACCCATCATTTTGGACCATAAATTAAATGGCTATATTTGCATTGTATACATGACCTGTGGTTCCTGTCATTACTATTATAAAGAAATCAGAGTCACTAAGCTCCTCTGCACCATCTGCTCTGGTGCATCAAACTGCTCTGAATGACAATTTACACCTCAATGATTAAACAGTGCAGAAAGTTTGAAAAAATTGTGAAATTCCCTTTTATATCTCATATATCTCATGTGAACTAGGGTCTATAACACAGTACTTGTAACAGTTATATTTAATGCAATATTTCAGGTGTTATGCCACATAATAATTCATTTGCAAAGGTTCGATAATGATGTGTCCACAAGGACAGGCAGAAAATGGGGCTGTTTGATGCTGGATTACATTTGACATGACATGATTTCATTCTTTTTCCTTACAAGCCATCATCATGAAGGTTTGGATCGTGTCTGTGCTGCTGTGTGCTGCCTTTGCACTGCAGACTACAGGTAAGAGATTTAATACACAAAATATTGTATATATTGCACAGTGCCTCCCAGACGGGTGTATTTTTAATTTAATTCATGATAAATACAAGCCAAATAGAAGTTATAATTGTTTCTCCAGAGGGAGCAGTTGTCCCTGAACCTGAACAGAATTTGAGTGAACATCCAGGTCAGTGTCCATTATACAAGTTTGAGATATACAGATGTAGGGATTTTACTTGTACACTCTAACAACCCTCTAGTTTTGTCTTATTTTCACACTATGGAGCAGCGAATGTTAACTCACATGCATGCCGTGAAGTACTGACTTTACTTACTTAACTGACTACTGCAATAACATTTCAGTGGAGAGTCTAGAGGTGGAAAATGTGGTGGAAGATCCCTTTCTGGAGGGTATGTATACAATTAAAAATAACTAAAAAAAAATAAGAAAATAAAAAAAATACGAAGTAATATTTTAAACAAGAGGCATTTGTTTTATTTTTACAGAGGAAGCTGGTGAACTGATTGTTGTGGAGCCAGTTGCTGCAGGTCAGTCTCACTTCTTCAGATAAATACAATGAATTACAAATAGCATTGTATTACTGCCCTCACCCTTTAACAACCTTTTACTAAACTGATTTAATTTGTCGCATAGATATTCTGTGTTACTTCTTGTTGTGCTGTCGTAAGCATCCCTTGTAATATTTTAGGAAGCATAAATATTGGCACATTAATCTAAGAGCACGTAAATGAAAGTTCACTTCTCTTCACAGCTGAGAATGAAGAGCCAGCTAATGAACCAGTTAACAATCCTGAAGGTAACTTCACTGACCAAATCAGTCAAAGTATTTCATCTCAGTAAAACCATTTTGAAATTATGTATCAAACCCTATTAAGATCACCATACTTAAATATTGTCTTTTTTGTGCAAAGATCGGGCAGTGTTCTGTCCATCTGGCTGGTTTAATCTTGGATCACGCTGTTTTCTCCTTGTAAAGTCATCAATGTCATGGCTTAATGCTGAGGTAAATATCTGCCATCATATTACAAATCTAAAAACAGTTTATATTGAAGATACATTAACTGTAAAGATACAAAGGTTACCTGTCATAGAAAACCTTGCGTTTTCAAAACATACCATTCACTAACCAGCCTACTTTGAACTCATCGTGGTTGTGATGTCACAACCATGAGCACATTTACATATGCCCATCCCTTCAGCCTACAGCAGTAAAGCCCACTCGTTCACGTGGGTGTAATAAGGAAGGATGTTACCAAAGACAGTTTGCAGATATTGGACATTGTATTTTATCTAGGCTGTTTGAAAACAAATGTGTCATTGGATCCCTTCTGAAGGACCATCTAAAAGGTCTGGCCAAATTTTTGTTGACATATTTGAGGTTGAGAGTCTGAATTTTACAGTTTCTTTCATGCCTTTCAGCTTTGGCTACATTTTGAACAAAGCACACAATCAGAATAGAGCTCAGTTACATACAATCAGTCATAAAGGCACAATTAAATGCTCATGTTCTCTCTCTCCAGAGCCACTGTGCAAATAACCTGGCTAGCCTGGCATCTGTACAGAGTCCCAGTGAATACAGCTTCCTCCAGAACTTGCTTACGATTTCTGGTGTATCAATTGCTTGGATAGGTGCTTACAACTTCCAGGTAATATGGTTAATACCCATTCCTTTCTTACTTTACACATTTGAACCCCTAAACTACCCAAGAGTCCAAAAATGTACTTGTATTCAAACTGGCAACAGGCACATGCGGGGTACCCTTGATGTATTAATGTATTAACATATTCAATGAATGTACACAAACAATAAATGTTGTTCAAGTTTTAAGTTATTTAATGCTTAATATACTACACAAATTGTTGTCCATAGTACGAACTTTATTGAAGCATTACTGTTGATTGCTGACTTTCCTGTGGAGCCCCATAGTGACTGTATGAATTATGCGTCATCTAGAACACATGGCTGTGGATTGACAGAGCAGGATTCTACTACTCTAACTGGCAGTCACTGAGTAGTGTGGCCAGCTACCCCTGCGCCTACATGAGACCCACATGTAACGTTCATCTACCTATTTAACACCCGTTTACACTGCGGTCTGCTTTTGTTTGGAGGAAATGTTTTCTAAAATCTCTGTTGCCTCTTTATTTTCAGCTGGCTGGTCAAACACAAATTGTGGAACTGGATATGCCTTCTTCTGTTCCATGACCCCTGGTACCTGCTGAAGATCTGTACATTTCCATCATTAAGAAGAACTATCATTTTCACCAGAACTGTAAATGAACTAAATCTATGTTAATCTAAAAAGAAATGCTGATTACTACATTAATGTTGTTTTGCATTTTACTGACTGACTGATGTGTTTATGTTTTCATGAAAAATAAAGTTTTTTCTACAAATAAAACTGTGACTGTTTATTTTGGGGCCGGACATAAGGATCATATACATATATATAGACCACTGCAAAAATGTTCAGTTTCTCAGGTTTTATCTTTATAGGTGCAAGTACTGAACTGAACAGCTTTGCCTTAGTTTTTAAGAACTGCTGACAATATTTCTCCTAATTTCC